>CAUYQV010149573.1:0-13332 GCA_963574575.1 Galagoides demidoff | reverse complement strand
CTATGCCTGATGCGGGGCATTTCTATGAGTGTTTGGTTTAATTTTTTTTTTTTTAATTTTCTTGAGACAGAGCCTCAAGCTGTCCCCCGGGGTAGAGTGCTGTGGCATCACAGCTCACAGCAACCTCCAACTCCTGGGCTCCAGCAAGTCCTCCTGCCTCCGCCTCCCAAGTAACTGGGACCACAGGCACCCGTCACAATGCCTGGCTATTTTTTTTGGTTGCAGCCATCATTGTTGTTTGACAGGCCCAGGCTGCATTCGAACCCACCACCTTAGGTGTATGTGGCTGGCACCTTAGCCACTTGAGCCACAGGCGCCAAGCCTGACAGTGCTTTTAGTGTATGGATGTTTGGCCTCTAAGGTCATTAATTAATCCGAGTGTAGATCTCTTAAGAAATGCAATTATAGGCTCGACACCTGTGGCTCAAGCGGCTAAGGCGCCAGCCACATACACCTGAACTGGTGGGTTCAAATCCAGCCCGGGCCCAACAAACAACAATGATGGCTGCAACCAAAAAATAGTCAGGCATTGTGGCAGGCTCCTGTAGTCCCAGTTACTTGGGAGGCAGAGGCAGGAGAATTGCTTCAGCCCAGGAGTTAGAGGTTGCTGTGAGGTGTGATGCCACAGCACTCTACCCAGGGAGACAATTTGAGGCTCTATCTCAAAAAATAAAATAAATAAATAAATAAAAAGAAACGCAAGTACAGGATTATTATTGTTTTTTAAAATAATATTTGAGGGGATAATTTCCAAACATTCTATAATCCCATTTATACCAGGAAAGCTACCTTCTCTGTACTACAGAGTAGGCAACTTTATCATAAGTTTATATCACAGGCTGACTACAGAACTCAGCTCCCCTTAAGGCCAACTACAAATGTATCAAGCAAAATCCCCCCGGAAGAAAAATTCAGCAGGAAGTAACTCAAATAGGTATAGAGTTTCTTTTAGGGGTAATGAAAATATTAAAATTTGGTTATGGTGATAGTTGTACAATCTGTGAACATAACTAAAAACCCCAGGTTAGGTATCGTGGCTCATGCCTGTAATCCTAACCCTCTGGGAGGCTAAGGTGGGTGGATTGCCTGCGCTCAGGAGTTTGAGATCAGCCTGAGCAAGAGACAGACCTCTTCTCTACTAAAAATAGAAAGAACTAGCTGGGCATTGTGGTGGGCACCTACAGTCTCAGCTACTCAGGAGGCTGAGGCAAGAGAATTGCTTAAGCCCAAGAGTTGGAGGTTGCTGTGAGCTATGATGCCAGGGCGACAAAGTTAGACTCTGTCTCATAAGAAAAGAATACTAAAAACCATTTAAATGTAGACTTTAAATGAGTGAATTATATGGCATATTAATTATATCTCAATAAAGCTATTTTGTTTTGGTTTATTTTGAGACAGAGTCTCACCTTGTTGCCCTTGGTAGAGTGTCATGGCATCACAGCTCACTGCAACCTCAAACTCTTGGGCTTAAGTGATTCCTTTGCCTCAGCCTCCCAAGTAGCTGAGACTACAAGTGCTCATCACAATGCCTGGCTATTTTTAGAGATGAGGTCTTGCTCTGGCTCAGGCTGGTCTGAAACTTGTGAGCTCAGGTGATCTACCCTCAGCCTCCCAGAGTGCTGGGATTATAGGCGTGAGCCATTGCACCCAGCCTAAAGCTGTTATTTTTAAAAAAGAAAACAAGGAAATGAAAAGACAACCCACAGAATGGGAGAAAATATTTGCAAATGATATATCTGATAAGTGCCCAGTATCCAGAATATGTAAGGAACTCCTACATCTTGACAACAAAAAGATAAACAAACCAAGTTTTAAAGGGTAAAGAGTTCAACAGACATTTCTCCAAAGAAGAAATGCAATGTCAACAAGCATGTGAAAAGATACTCAACATCATTAGCCATCACAAAAATGTAAGTAAAGGCTGGGTGCAGTGGCTCACATGGAATACTAACACTCTGGGAGGCCAAGGTGGGCGGATCATTTGAGGTCAGGATTTCAAGACCAGTCTGAGCAAGACAAAGACCCCTGTCTCTATTAAAAATAGAAAAAATAATAGCTGAGTGTTGTGGTGGGCACCTGTAGTCCCAACTACTTGGGAGGCTCCGGCAGGAGGTTTGCTTAACCCTAGGAGTTTGAGGTTGCTGTGGGCAAGGCTGAGACCATGGCACTCTAGCCTGGGCAATAGAGTGAGACTCTGTTTCAAAAAAAAAGGAGAGAGAGGGAGAAAGAAAGGGAAGGAAGGAAGGAAGGAAGGAAACAAGGAAGTCAGTCAGTCAAAACCATAATGAGGCTGGAGAAGGTGGCTCACTTCTGTAATCCTAATACTTTGGGAGGATCGCTTGAGCCCAGGGGTTAGAGACCAGCTTGAGTAAGATCAAGACCCTATCTCTACTAAAAATAGAAAAATTAGAAGGGTGTGGTGGCATACACCTCTAGTATCAACTACCTGGGAGGCTGAGGCAAGAGGATTGCTTGAGCCCAGGACTTTGAGGTTACTGTGAGCTAGGCTAAGGCTATGGCACTCTAGCCTGGACAACAGAATGAGACTCTCTCTCAAAAAATAATAATAATAGGCCGGTGCCTGTGGCTCAAAGGAGTAGGGTGCCAGCCCCAAATGCTGGAAGTGACGGGTTCAAACCCAGCCCCAGCCAAAAACAAAACAAAAAAAAAAAAACAAAAAAAAAAAAAACCAGCAGTGCCCATAGCTCAGTGGGTAGGGTATCGGCCACATACACTGAGGCTGGGGGGTTCAAACCTAACCCGGGCCAGCTGGAATCAACAATAAGAACTGCAACAAAAAAATAGCCAGGCATTATGGCTGAGCCATAACCTGCTTTCTCTTCTTCTTCTTCCTCTTATTCTTCCTCTTCCTCTTCTTCTTCTTTCTTCTTCTTCCTTCTTCTTCCTTCTTCTTTCTTCTTCCTCCTTCTTCCTCTTTCTTCCTCCTTCTTCCTCTTTCTTCCTCCTTCTTCCTTCTTCTTCACCTGCTTTCTGGCTCGGCGCCTGTGGCTCAAGTGGCTAAGGCGCCAGCCACATACATCTAAGGAGGCAGGTTCGAATCCAGCCCAGGCCCGCCAAACAACAATGATGGCTGCAACCAAAAAATAGCCAGGCGTTGTGGTGGGCATCTGTGGTCCCAGCTACTTGGGAGGCTGAGGCAGGAGACGCGCTTGAGCCCAGGAGTTGGAGGTTGCTATGAGCTGTGATGCCATGGCACTCTACCTAGGGGGATAGCTTGAGGCTCCGTCTCAAAAAAAAAAAAAAAAAAAGCAAGTTATTTTGTCAGTACCTGTAGGAAGACGAAAATGAATGATTGCTTAATTGGTACAGAGTTTCCATTTGGGATAATAAAAAAATTCTGGAACTAGAGAGAAATGATGATTGAACAACACTGTGAATGTACTTGATGCCACTGAAATGTACCCTTTAAAACAGTTAAAATAGTAAATTTTGTTATGTGTATTTTATCACAATAAAAACTGAAAATCTACACATATAAAAGGTTACAGGAAGACATTAGAAATAATAAACTGGGCTCAGCACCTGTGGCTCAAGTGGCTAAGGCGCCAGCCACATACACCTGAGCTGGTGGGTTCAAATCCAGCCTGGGCCTGCCAAACAACAATGACAACTGCAACCAAAAAATAGCCCGGTGTTGTGGTGGGCACCTGTGGTCCCAGCTAACTTGGGAGTTTGAGGCAGGAGAATTGCTTGAGCCCAGGAGTTGGAGGTTGCTGTGAGCTGTGATGCCACTTCACTCTACCCAGGGTGACAGCTTGAGGCTCTGTCTCAAAAAAGAAAGAAAGAATAAACTATAAATGATATTTAAGCTTAGTTATGTCACAATGTGGAAAATAAAAGTATAGTGAATCTAACCAGTTGAGATGTAGGAATGCATTTGTAAAATGGTAGCCCTGTAATACTAATTGATGATTGAAATCTTTTATCATGGCTTGGCGCCTGCGCCAGCCACATACACCTGAGCTGGCGGGTTTGAATCCAGCTGGCGGGTTTGAATCCATTGTTTGGTGGCTGCAACCAAACAATAGCCGGGCATTGTGGTAGGGGCCTGTAGTCCCAGCTACTTGGGGGGCTGAGGCCAGAGAATCACTTGAGCCCAAGAGTTTGAGGTTGCTGTGAGCTATGATCCTACAGCACTGTACCCAGGGCGACAGCTTGAGGCTCTGTCTCAAAAAAAATAAAAAAAGAAACTATTATCATGTAAAACCTCTTTGTATTAGAAAGAACCTTAGATGTCATCCTAATTTTCCCCAGAATCAAGAAATGAGCACAGAGAAAAAACATAAACAAATTTATGTTTAAAAAGAATTATTGGGCAGCACCTGTGGCTCAAAGGAGCAGGGTGCTGGCCCCATATGCCAGAGGTGGCGGGTTCAAACCCAGCCCTGGCCAAAAACTTCAAAAAGAAAAAAAAGTCTTAAATAAAAAAAATTAAAAAGAATTATTAAGGCTGGGGACCTACAGCTCAGTGTTTAGGGCACTGGCCACATGCTCTGGGGCTGGTGGATTTTAACCCAGCTCAGGTCTGCTAAACATAAAAAAATAGCTGGGCATTGTGGCAGACGCCTGTAGTCCCAGCTACTAGGGAAGCTGAGACAAGGGAATCGCTTGAGCCCCAGATTGGAGGTTGCTGTGAGCTATGACAGAACAGCACTCTACTGAGGGTGACAAAGTAAGACTCTATGTCAATAAAAAAAAAGAATTATTAACTCTGATATGCAAAGACCTTGGAAGTCTTCACTCTCATCCTTCCAAAGAGCAAAGAGCTGAAAAAACTGAAAATCAACAACTAGAATTGAGGTCCTAGGGGGCAACTACTTTCCCTCAAAGTAGAGAAACAGATGAATACAGAGAATTGCAGCTTACCAGAGCAGAAAGCCTGGAGCAAAAGCCTACTATTGGAGCCAGTACTGAAGTTCTTAGTTTCCTATATGCTCATTACCACACTTATCATTTTATTTTATTTTATTTTATTTTTGAGACGGAGCCTCAAGCTATCCCCCTGGGTAGAGTGCCATGGCATCACAGATCATAGCAACCTCCAACTCCTGGGCTCAAGCGAGTCTCCTGCCTCTGCCTCCCAAGTAGCTGGGACCACAGGTGCCCACCACAACGCCCGGCTATTTTTTGGTTGCAGCCATCATTGTTGTTTGGCGGACCCGGACTGGGGATTTGAACCCACCACCTTAGGTGTACGTGGCTGGTGCCTTAGCCGATTGAGCCACAGGCGCCAAGCCACACACTTATCATTTTACCTGAAAATACCTATTCACTGATCAATTCCCAGTGAGAACTACTGGACACTCATGTATAATAGCAAGAAAAATTTAAATTGGGAATTTTTTTAAAAAATTGGAATTCTAGGCTCCAATTTTTTTTTTTTTTTTTGAGACGGAGCCTCAAGCTATCCCCCTGGGTAGAGTGCCATGGCATCACAGCTCATAGCAACCTCCAACTCCTGGGCTCAAGCGAGAAAAATTGGAATTCTTGAAACAGATAATTATGGATATATTTTAGTTTAGAACTAGGATATATGGAAAATGAAAATGTGAGACTCCTTAGTGATTCCAGAGGAAATAACATTTGCAATAATCAACCACTGTGTGACTTATCAAATAAGCACTACAGAAGACTTAGTGGGACCATTTAGAATCTGACAGAAGCCTTGTGGAAGTAGTTTGATGGGGGTTGGCTATATGCATAGATGTTACACATAGGGGAAACAAGTAGACTGCAGTGAATTGTGTAACTGGAAAAGGAGAAAGGACAGGAAGAACATAATACCAAAATGTTAATATTGATTATCTCTAAGGAGTAGGGTTACCAGTTTTCTTTTCTTTTTTGTTTATCTGTATTTCCTAAAATTTCTAAAATAAATATGATAGCTATTATCATAAGAAAATTTCAAACAATAAAATTTATCAAAGAGATGGTCAGTTTTAATAGGAATTGAACTGAGTTGCATTTTCTTCTAGCTGTTTCAGTCAGGGTAGTGAACAAAATCTTCTCGGACAAAGTAACAGGGTAGATGAAGACCCAGAGAAAGACTGTTCTCTGTGATAAGTATTCTCTAGAATATAAAAGGAAAAAATGGACAAAAGTCTAAGCTTCATTCTTTTGTGTGTGTCTCCCTCGCACTTCTCTTGTTTCATTTCACACTCTGAACATACTAAACCAACACTTTTTTTTTTTTGAGACAGAGACCAACTTTTTTGCCCTGGGTAGAGTGTCATGACGTCATAGCTCACAGCAACCTCAAACTCATAGGGTCAAGTATTTTCTTGTCTCAGCTTCCCAAGTAGCTAGAACCTAGAACTACGGGTGCCTGCCACAACGCCTGGCTATTTTTTTAGAAACGGGGGTGGGGTCTCACACTTGCTCAGGCTAGTTTCAAACCTGTGAGCTCAGGCAATCTACCTGCCTCAGCTTCCCAGAGAGCTACGATTACAGACGTGAGCCACTGCACCTGGCCCTATCCTAAACCAACTTATATATAGTTATCACCAGAAGAATCTATTAGGAAGATTGTCTTTCTAGACTGGTTCCATCAATTATCCTTTTTCTCTTCTAATTTCCACATTTTCTTGTCTACCTATATACGTGCTTAACTTTTCCCATTCTAAAACAAAGTCAGAACACTATTTCTACTCTATCTCATTAAAAACTACCATCCTTTCTATCTCCTTCCTTTCGTAGCCATATTTTTGAAACAATTAGTCTACAGCCACTGTCCGTCCTTTCTCCTTTTCCAGTAGCACAATTCACTGCAGTCTACTTGCTTCCCCGACTTCATCAAACTATAAAGGAAAGCTTCCTAGCTGCTGAATTCACTGGTCCACATTTACATAATCTAAAGCTGTTGGTTGCTCTTATTGCCCCAAAGTTCCTCTTCTCGGCCTCTGGGAAGAAATGACACTACTGACTCTTATTTTTCTATCTTTCTTACCTTTCCTTGTTAAACTTTCCTCTTCAGTTCAATCCTTACTCATTGGGATGCCCTAGGAATATGTCTTAGTCTCTTATCTTCTCACACTGCACAGGACATAGTCTACTTACAGAGCTTCAGTTATCATCTATATAAATGTTAGATCACAAAATTTTTTTTTTTTGAGACAGAGCCTCAAGCTGTCCCCCTGGGTAGAGTAAAGTGGCATCACAGCTCACAGCAACCTCCGACTCCTGGGCTCAAGTGAGTCTCCTGCCTCAGCCTCCCAAGTAGCTGGGACCACAGATGCCCACCACAACACCCGGCTATTTTTTGGTTGCAGCCATCATTGTTGTTTGGCGGGCCCGGGCTGGATTCAAACCCACCACCTTAGGTGTATGTGGCTGGTGCCTTAGCCACTTGAGCCACAGACACCAAGCCCACAAAATTTTTAATATTAGCCCCAAACTCTTGCTTAAGCTCCAGACTTCTATTTCCAAATTACAACTAAACATCTCTATCTACAACCTACAAAAGTACTCTAAGGTCCACTCATTTAAAATCAGACTTGTCTTCTCTACTGCCACAATCTATTGGGTTCCTGAATTCTCATTTACAATTTCAAATCAGGTTCCTAAGCTTACTTTTGCCTTAACTAACCCTTCTCCCTAACCTTGAACATCTAATCAATCAACATACAGTCCTATCAATTTTAAGTGATAAACATCGTTCTGTGGAGCCTGGCCTTTCCCCTTGTACTACCACAATCTTGGTTCAGACTCTAATATCTGGATTAGACAACTACAGTCCCTGCTAACTAGTACTGCCACCAATCTCTTCCTATTCTAGACCAGTTCAACTTCCACACTGCTCTCTCTCTCCCTCTTTCTCTCTTTCTCTTCCTTTACCTCTCCCTCTACCCTCCCTCCCTTCCTTCTTTCCTTCTTTCTTTTCTTTTTACTTTCTTTCTTTTTGAGATAGAGTAGAATACAGTGGCATCATTATAGCTCACTGCTTTCAAAATGATCTTTACAAAACCAAACAAAACCCACTTTTTTGTTTCCTCAGTGCCTATAAGATAAAATACAAACTCCTTCATCTAGGATTCAGTCTAGCTTGTCAGCCTCATTCTCTACTCCATCTCCAACTCTTTTTTTTTAAATTTGAGACAGAGTATCACTATGTGTCACCCTTGGTAGAGTGCTGTACTGTCACAACTCACAGCAACCTCAAATTCTTGGGCTTAAGTGATTCTCTTGCCTCAGCCTCCAAAGTAGCTGGGACTACAGGTGCCCACCACAACACCTGGCTATTTTTGTTGTTGCAGTTGTCCTTGTTTAGTGGGCCTGGGTTGGGTTTGAACCTGCCACCCTCGGTGCATGTGGCCAGCGCTATAACCACTGTGCTACAGGCACTGAGCCTCCATCTCCAACTCTTGCATTCTAGGATGTTCACCATTCCACACACATCAGATCCTTTAATGTTTCCATGTCCTCACACATTGTATCCCCTCCTTTTAGAAGGTCCTCTTTCTTCCTCACCTAATGGTGTCCTGCTAATCCTTTAGTATGTGCCTCCTTTGGAAACACAAAGTGGTTATCATTTATTAAGCAGTTTTGTTAAGCAATTTATGTTCATTAGTTTATTTTAATCCTCAATCAATTCTGTGAGTTAACTACTATTATCATCATTTTGTGGATGAAAAAAACTGAGATCTAGAGGGTTTAAAGGACTTTTCACATAGTAAATGGTGGGATTTAAATATAGGTCATCAAAGTCTAAACTTTTAATCACTGTGCCACGCAATATGAAGTATACGTAGTTGTTTATTGTGCTGTCTAGGTCCCCATGGCACTCTGCTCACCTCTCTGCACTTACCACATAGGAATGTGATTTTTCTTTTTTCTTTCTTTTTATTTTATTTATTTATTTATTTATTTTGTAGAGACTAAGTCTCACTTTATTGCCCTCAGTAGAGTGCCTTGGCATCACACAGCTCACAACAACCTCCAACTCCTAGGCTTATGCGAGTCTCTTGCCTCAGCCTCCCAAGTAGCTGGGACTACAGGCACCCACCACAACACCCAGCTATTTTTTTTTTTTTTTGAAGAGACAGAGTTTCATTCTATCACCCTCGGTAGAGTGCCGTGGTGTCACACAGCTCACAGCAACCTCCAACTCCTGGGCCCAGGCGATTCTCTTGCCTCAGCCTCCTGAGTAGCTGGGACTACAGATGCCTGCCACAACGCCCGGCTATTTTTTGTTGTAGTTTGGAAGGAGCCAGGTTTAAATCCGCCACCCTTGGTATATGGAACCAGCGCCCTACTTCCTGACCCACAGGAGCCGCCCACAGCTATTGTTTTGTTGCAGTTTCGCCGGGGTTGGGTTTGAACCCACCACCCTCAGTTTTGGGGCCGATGCCCTACCCACTGAGCTGTAGGTGCTGCCCAGGAATGTAATTTTTCTGTTTACACAATATTATTCCCCAATAGACTGTAAGACACATGATAGAAACAAAATTTTATAAAACCTTGTATTCAGAGTGTTTAGCACATTATGAGAGCTCAATAAATAAATGTCCACTGTATAAATGAATTTTGAAACCTCTCTCTGGCGGTAGCCTTTTGTTTGCTGCCTTGCTTTTTCTTCATCTAACTGTAAGCTTTCTTTCTTTCTTTCTTTTTTTTTTTGAGACAGAGTCTTACTTTGTTGCCCTCCATTGAGTGCCATGGTGTCACAGTTCACAGCAACCTCCAGCTCTTGGGCTTAGGCAATTCTCCTGCCTCAGCCTCCCCAGTAGCTGGGACTACAGGTGCCTGCCACAATGCCTGGCTATTTTTTAGTTGTAGTTGTCATTGTTGTTTGGCAGGCCCAGGCTAGATTCAAACCCACCAGCTCTGGTGTATGTGGCTGGCACCTTAGCTGTTTTATTTTTCTTTGAGACAAGGTCCCACTTTCTCCCCCAGGCTAGAATACAGTGGTGTCATCACAGTTCACTGCAGCCTTAAACTGCCAGGTTGAAGAAATTCTCCTGCCTCAGCCTCCTGAGTAGCTAGGACTACAGGTCCATGCCACCATGCCCAGTTACTTTTTCTATTTTTTGTAGAGATGGGCCTTGCTCCTTCTCAGGCTAGTCTCAAATTCAAGATTTCCTTTCATATACTAAGTGAATTAATATGAAGTAATCAACAGGAGAATAGATTAGGAGGCACTGCCTCCTCTTTACCTCTTGTGTTTTTTAATTTTATTCAAATTAATATGAGGGTACAATATTTAGGTTACATTGTTCTCACTTCCAGGGTAAAGTTCCATTTATAGAAGAGCCCCTCACCCACAGGGCATGTTATATATCCTCACAATG
Organism: Galagoides demidoff; assembly: GCA_963574575.1. Lineage (NCBI taxonomy): Eukaryota > Metazoa > Chordata > Mammalia > Primates > Galagidae > Galagoides > Galagoides demidoff. The sequence continues at coordinate 3,025 of CAUYQV010149573.1, read as the reverse complement.
TGCACATTAGGTGAGATCCCATCTCATGCCCTCCCTCCTTCCCTCTGCCATACATCTTCCCCCCTCCCACCTCCCTTGACCCCTGAAATGGACTATAATCAGTTTTATTGTTCTTATGAACATGTAATTATTTATATATTGATTTCATATTAGTATGGAGTACACTGGTTATTTATTTTTCCATTCTTACAATACTTTACTAAGAAGAATGTATTTTTTAACTCCATCTAGGTAAATTTAAAAGATGTAAAGTCTCTATCTTTTTTAATGGCTGAATAATATTCCATGGCATACATATGCCACAGTTTGTTGATCCATTCGTTGGTTGATGGAAGTTTAGGTGGCTTCCACAACTTGGCAATTATGAATTGAGCCACAATAAACATTCTAGTGCAAATGTCTTTGTGGTTAGAACTTTACCTCTTGAATTAACTTTCTCTTTTAGCAGCTTATTCTGCTGACACCTCCACAACCTATCAATGTTTTTAAGCCTTTTCCCATCTTAAAAAAAAATAGCATTTATAGGGAGGCTGAGGCAAGAGAATAGCTCAAGCCCAAGACTTTGAGGTTGCCATGAGCTGTGACACTAAGGCACTCTACCAAGGGCGACATAGTGAGACTCTGTCTCAAAATTAATTAATTAATTAATTAATTAGCATTTCTTCAAATACTTGTTTTCTCTATTGCCCTTTTCCTTTGCCAAACTTCTTCACCAATTAGTCTGCATTTCCACACCTCCCACTTCTTTTTTAAATTTTGTTTTTACTTCTTCCTCCTGTAGTGATTCTCTTGCCCCCCATGTAGCTGGGATCACAAGGTCCAGCTGTTTTGTTGTTGTTGTTATTGTTGTAGAGATGGGGCCTCACTCTGGCTCACTCTGCCTCATGCAGGTCTTCTGCTGGTTTCGAACTCGGCTGAGCTCAGGCAATCCACCCGCCTCGGCCTCCCACAGTGCTGGGACAACAGGCATGAGCCACCATGCCCGGTCCCATTTCCTTTTTAAAATTTTAGGAATGGTTTAAACAAACAAAAAAGGGTAAATAAAAGTATAATAAAAACTCATGGCCAGGTACAATGGCTCACACCAGTAATCCTAGCATTCTTGGAGGCTGAGTCAGGTGAATTGCTTGAGCTTAGGAGTTATGAGCAATAGTGAGACGCTGTCCCTACTAACAATAGAAAAACTAGCCAGGCATCAAGGTGGGCAGCTATAGTCTCAGCTACTTGGGAGGCCAAAGCAAGAAGACTGCCTGAGCCCCAGAGATTGAGGTTGCTATGAGCTATGATAATGTTATAGCAGTCTACCCAGGGCAACAAAGTGAGACTCTGTCTCAAAACAACAACAAAACAACTTGTGTACCTACAACTTAATTTGTCAAATATTAAGTATTTTTGCCAAATTTCTTATCTTTTCTTATAATTTTTAATGAAATAAAACATTGATACAGTTTAAGCATCATGTATAGCTATCCCTTCCCCATTCCTCTTCCTCCCTCCCCAGAGGTAACCACTATTTAGACTTTGGTATTTAATATTTCCATACATTTTTATATGTATATGAAAACTACATGTGTATGTATATCCCTAAAAAATATGTAGTTGTGGGAGATGTGAGAGTAAGGGTTCCCAATGAATCATTCCTTCCTGAATGCATACCCTTGAGTAGTCTCCTCCCTCTGAACTTGGTCTTGGGATTTGCTGTGGCAAATGGGATATCTGCAAATGTGATGCAAGTAGAGACTTAAAAGGCACTTTTATGCCTGCCCCCTTGAAATGCTGCCATCATATGAGCATGTCCAAACCTTCTGGAGAGACCACATGGAAGATAACCTGGCTTCTGAATCATGGCTGACAGCCTACCAACTGGCAGATGTCTCAATAAGGTCATTTTAGATTATCCAGACCACACCCCATTATCAACTGACTGAAACAGTATGAGTGAGCCTAGGCAAGACCAGCAGAAGAAATGTCCAGCTGAGTCTAGTCCAAATTATCTATAGAAGTTTGAATACATAACATAAATTTTGTGTTAAGTGACTGAGTTTGGGAGTATCTTAGCTTTATAACTATGATCTCACATTATACATGCCATATCACAATTTGTTTTTTGCTCCTCAATATTGAGATATTTCAATGTTTATACATACAGCTGTAGTTCATTCATTTTAATTAATTATTTATTTATTTATTGAGACAGAGCCTCACTTTGTCACCCTCGGTAGAGTACTGTGGCTTCACAGCTCACAGCAACCTCAAATTCTTGGACTCAAGCAATTCTCTTGCCTCAGCCTTCCAAGTAGCTGGGACTACTGGCACCCCCCACAACGCCTGGCTATTTTTAGAGAGGAGGTCTCGCTCTGGCTCAGCTGGTCTTAAACCTATGAGTTCAGGCAATCCACCTGCCTTGGCCTCCCATAGTGCTAGAATTATAGGAATGAACCACTATGCCTGGCCTGCAACAAATATTCTTATATGGGCCCTTTTGAACTAGGTTTGAAATGTGAAGACATCTTCAGCTTTACTGTACAGTCATGAACTACATAATGACATTTCACACAAAGAAAGACCACATATGTGATGGTGGTGCCATAAGATTATATTACTGGCTCAGCACCCATAGCTCAGTGGTTAGAGTGCTGGCCACATACACCAGGGCTGGTGGGTTCGATCCTGGCCCAGGCTTGCTAACAACAATGACACAATCAACAGAAATAACTGGGTATTACGGCAGATGCCTGCAGTCCCAGCTACGTGGGAGGCTGAGACAAGAGAATCGTTTAAGCCCAGGAGTTTGAGGTTGCTGTGAGCTGTGACACCACAGCACACTACCCAGGGCGACATAGTGAGACTCAGTCTCAAAAAAAAAAAATCATATTACCATATATTTTTTTTTGAGACAGAGCCTCAAGCTATCCCCCTAGGTAGAGTGCCATGGCATCACAGCTCATAGCAACCTCCAACTCCTGGGCTCAAGCGAGTCTCCTGCCTCCGCCTCCCAAGTAGTTGGGACCAGAGGCACCTGCCA
>CAUYQV010149572.1:0-22846 GCA_963574575.1 Galagoides demidoff | reverse complement strand
AGGAGGGACTTGCCTTGTTCCTGGAGTTGACTCTGGGGGGAGAAGGGAGGAGGAGGGAAATGGGCTGGAGAGGGTGGGGGGAACAGGTGAGGGCTGGGGAACAGGAGTGGGCAGGGGAAAGAGGGCTGGGTTACAACAGTATCATCCTCATTTCTCTGTTAGGAAGTGGGTTGACCTCATGCAGCTACCTCTGCTGGGGGCCCACCTTGCTTGTTCAGACTTCTTGAGCTGGGATTCCCATTTCTGTATTCTTTGGAGAAACCCTTTAAACTGACATTTAGCTAAACTGTACCTTATTCTCGCTGTCTCTTGCTAAATTAATGCCAGAACAAGCACAAAAGTGGTTTGGGCATCTTTAGGTATTAATTAGAGCTAACCCTTGGGTCACCTGAAACTTACTACAGCCAACCATCTGTTTGTTGAAACAAATAGGTGATGAACAACATTCTTAGGCAATGTGGCCTTTAAATCATAAACTACTCAGAAACAACTAAGGGTCTCAAGACCCAAAGTTAGTGGTTTCCAAAGCTGCTTATGTTCAGGTTCTTTTCTTATAAGCATTGGCACTCACTTTGTGGTAGATGTGTCTATCACAGCCACTGAGCCATCAAACTCTACGTAACCCTGCAGGCCCCCGGTCAGCATCTGAACACAGAAGAAAACCTGTGGAACCGGTCATGAGGGATTCACTACTTCTCTTCAGGGCCTTGCTGTGGAATAGTGCGAGAATAAAAAAGTCTAAATTTTAGCCCCTCAGCTTCTCCTTGCCTGCTGTTCCTGTAAACATATGTGGAAATGTTTGTCAGATCTTTATGGTAGCTAATCAAAGCCACCTTCCCATCTTTATTCATGGCTGAATAGTATTCCAGGGTATTTTGTATTAACTTGGATGGAGTTGAAACACATTCTTCTTAGTAAAGTATCACAAGAATGAAAAGCAAGTATCCAATGTACTCAATACTAATATGAAGCCAATAGATGATCTATCTAATAGATGCCATGTAAGAGAAAAATTCAATTCATTTCAAGTTGTAAGGAAGGGGAAGAGGAAGTGGGGAGAGGGGAGAATGGAGGGGATTAATGTGCTCCCCCTTAATGGGCACAAAGTAAGGGTATATGGTGCACCTCTTGGATTCGGGACACAACTATAAAAGGGACTCTATCTAACAAATGCAAACATTGTAACCTAGTTGTTTGTATCCTCATATTAATCTGAAATAAAAAAAAATAGGTCTTTCAGGTCATCAAATGACAAAAAATAATAAAAAAAAAACCTTCCCTATAATTTACTTCTTTTCTATGTATATTTTCTACATTGACAATGTTTCACTTATGTTTGTTTTATGGGTAATGCATTCTCCTCTGGAACATTAAAACAACATATAAAATAAAGTTTTCTGAGCTCTCCCTCATGTCTCAGTATCAAGGGTGTCCAACCTTTTTCTTCTCTGCCACATATCAGAAGAGTAAGAGCTGTCTGGGGTTACACATTAAATACATAAACCCTGATGATGAGCAAAATGAAGTTTTGTGCATACTATTTGCCATATCTTACACCACAGATAAGCAAAACAATCCTCACAAAATCATCATGTGGCCCACTGGATGCAGGTTGGACATCCCCATGTAGATTATCATCCCTGGAACTTGGTAAACTCATGAAGCTCAGTCAGCTTTTTCTACTTCAGCCAGCTGGGGACTCTATGTGCTGTGTCAGCTCTGCAGGTGATTCTGATGCACATCAACGTGTGAGAACCACAGCTCGAGCCCACTGACTTGAAGTTTTCTTTTTCTGTTTGCAAGACTCTTCCTCCAAGACACTGCAGGAGCTAACTCCCCTTGTTCTGATTTCAGCCTCAGTTGCAGCCTTTTGAATATGAATTGGCTCCCCATGTATGTGCAGATAGTACAGAATGCAATGATTTCCATTCCCATGACAATGACTTCTTGTCATTGGAGACATTGTCCTTGAGTTTGACTAATGTGAGTCTACCTCTGGGACAATGGTCCTCAACTTTGGCCACCCATTAGAATCACCTGGGGAGCTTCTAAAAACCCTAAGGCCACACCTAAACCAGTTAAATTGGAATCTCTGATAGATAGCGTGATTCAGATGTCGTCAGTTTTGGAGCTCCCCAAGTGATTTCCAGGTGAATCTACTCCCTGTGTGCTGACGAGTCCGGTCTCCAGCTTGTAATATTCACAAAGGTAAAGAACATGTCCTGTGAGACCTTTGGGTAGACAGCTAGCTGACCTTTTCTGGAGATGGACTACATGCTGCCCAGTTAATCCTATTGATCAGTCCCCAGAAAGGCTCTGTACAATTTAATGCAACACTAACTTAAACTGTCTTGGCTAAACTGCAAATTTGAACACCTCTGTGAGATGTGCAGGCAACTCTAGAGTTCACTTCGCCAAAGCACTGAACTGAAGTGTGGAGTCAGAGCATCAGTAGGAGGGGGCTGCAGGGGGACGAGCAGAGAGGTATGGGAGAGCAGGCACGCAATTGAGCCCTTGCATAGACACCCTCTTTTAAAATTTTCCTAAGACGAGTTGTGCCCCTGAGGCACGATTTCCATCCTGAGAACCAGCTCACTATTCCTCTATTATTTGCTTCAATAGAAATTGCAAAGGCGGACATGATAGTTTTGCTGAACCTCAGAACCTCTTTTTAAGTAAGAGACCGTCCATTCCAGCCTTTCCCGACATTTCCAAGGTATGCCAGAACTTTCTGTGGCTCCAAGCCCCTAACTTTGCTGTGTAATGGAAAGAAAGAATTTCTGAGCCTTCTTACGGAGCAGTGAAGGATTAATAGCTTCCCCCTAAAAGGCCTGCTAGAAACATTTGTTTATGAGACAATAAAACATTCAGCTAGAATAAAGAGAGAAGGGTGAGGAAGAGAGAAAAGAAAGAATAAAGGGGCTGCCCAGACTTAAGAACCCAACGACCAGTCTTTTAGTGTTTCTAAGATTGTCCAGTAGGTAAGAAATCTCCTTTTCAGTTGAAGTGCACGGAAAAATATTAGGATATAATTTCTGTAGATATAATTCAGACAAGAGACTTGATTTAGTGCTTCTGACCCTAAAAAAAATCCTGCAAACATCAGGCAGCCTTAGAATCTAGCATTGATAGGATAAAATTGGTGGCATATACAATGTTCTCAGAGTGGCTACGACCTCAACACCCTTCTTTCCAAAGTTGATCTTCCAAGGTCTCTATCCTTGTATGCGTTCATTTGAAATGATCCTACCTAAGAAGAGAGTGATGACTTCTGGGATTGCTCTTTTTAGGCTTTCTAGGAAAGACTTTCCACATATTAGGTAGGGTCTCTTTGGTGAGAAATGTGTATGGAGGGTGGGTCCACAAAGCAAGAATTTGTGTTTCCCAGCAGAGGGCGTCCTTACGTAATGAATTTCTCTTTACCCTCAGAATTATTTGCAGATACTGAAGTGCATTGGGGAACGGCTTTTGCTTCTAAAGGCTTTGCAGTTTAGCTTGTTTTTGGCAAGTCATTTATATACAAGGTGCTAAAGTGTTAAGAAGACTTGTTCCAATATATATGTTTTTAGTTGGGTAAGTGATAAGTTGTACTATTAATGATGGTGGTAACAGATCATAAAATAGTTTAACTAAATTTCTGCTGATATTATTTATTCATAAATTCAACAGATGCCAATCGAGTGCCCTCTGCGTACACGTTATAGGGTGGGGGTGGATAGGCAAAGGTGAGCTTGAATCAAACCTTCCTGAAAAAGAGCTTACAATATAAAAAGAGGATAAGACATAAGTTCAGGAAATGAAAACACAAAACAACAAAATACATTTATTTTTGCTTCATATGTTTGCCTATTAGGGGCATAACTCCTCTAATATTAATTGCTGGTAGGCCTCAGAATTTTTTCCCATTTCCTTTTAGATGGCAGCCAGAATATTCAAGCTGTTTTCAAATGTTTTAGCTTCTGCCAAAATTGATTTGTTCAGGCTTCCTTTCTTCCTACTTACGACATCCAGCTATATTTTAAGAGGAAATTAATCTGTACATTGCAATTCCACCCCAAATTTTTAAGGTGGGTTGTTTGCAAAGACTTGTTCATTGTCTTGGTCTCTTCTAAAGCAGTGGTTCTCAACCTTCCAAATGCTGCGGCCCTTTAATAACAGTTCCTGTGGGTCGCAAGCCACATAGGCTGAGAACCGCTGCTCTAAAGTCTTTCCATTTCTAGTTATAAAAGAGAAATTATTGTTAACTCAGCTCTTCTCAGCCCAGAGGAAATCTGGAGTGAAGTTTGAAAAGTGGCAGAGTTGCTTAAACTTTCCTGAGCAGAATGGTGGCTGCAGGAGGTTCCTTGGAAGTGTGGGCTGATGATGCGCCCTTAGACCTGAGACTGAGCCACAGGCTCTGGGAGATTCATCTTGACCTCGCTTTAGCCCAGTATACCCAGATGAGAACAAGTGACTCTCAAGTTCGCTGCCTTTTCTGTCTCAAGGATGAGACCATCAGACCCACAAAGAGTACCAGAACCAGCAATTTAAAAAGCTTGTTAACTTGATATACCTAGTGTGGCTTGCAGCACTTTCTGGTGGGGGGAGGGGGAGCAGGTGGGTGAGCCGGGCAGGAATGAATATGGATGCTTTATATCTTGGGTTCCATGTCTGCAAAAGGCTTAGAAGTAGAACTAAAACTCAGGCTGCACTGTGGGGAGCTAAGTGCTGCATCTTGGAACATACTAGTAGGATTGGGCTTCTCCAGAGGACACATGTGCTTGCTCAGTGGCCAGAAGGCCACATTTTCTGCAGTTGTCCTGCTATGGGAGAGTCCAGAGTGGTGCAGCGTGCTAGGCATCTTGGGGAGACTGCCATTCTGGACGCTGGGTAACTCTATCAGTTCTCAGCTCTATTTCCAGGGCCAGCACCCCTGGTGGATGTTGTTAGTTCCCTACCCAGCTCCCCTTCACTGCACTGGTGCACACATCCCTAGATGTTATGACTATTGGCTGCTAATGACCCATAGCTGCTCCTTTCTCCTGACAATTGTCCTTGCATTTGAAGGGAGTCACCTGCTTCAGAGTTTATGCCCTATCCAGCTTTCACACACAATGACTTATTCAAAATGAGGTACAAATGTTGGCCTCAAGGTAGAAATCAGTTTTGTGGCTTCACTCACACTCCAGGTTCCCCACAGAATCAGGCTGAAGGTCAAGTTCAGGAGAGACCACCTCCTTCTTGCTCAATACCTGTCCCTGCTCCGAACTTCTTTCTTTACTCTTCTTTCTCCGAGAATCCTCCTGCAATAAATTGTGTCTCAAGCTCTGCTTCTAGAATCTCGACCTGAGACATCACCTCTTTTGACGTGGTAGGGCAAATAGCCTTCTTTATTGCACATAATGTGTTGGTCGCTTATCAGCAGTCCCTGCTCCCTCACCCTTTGATGAGAACACACCTATTCACGTGTCATGGGTATAGGCTTCAGTCCATGCTGGTCCTCAGAGCTACATCTTACTACACTCAAGCCAATTGTGGTAGTTTTGTTCTCGTTTCCCATGAGTGATTTAAGAACGGAATGTGACCCAATTCTTGTTAATAGCACTGAAAGGAAATTGGCTGAAGGGCATCTGGACGTGTCAAGATGTCAGCTGAGGATACACTGACCTTGACCGGGGCTGGAGGATTACCTGTACCCCAAATAGCTCAAATCACGTGGCTGTTGGCTGACTCTGCAGTTCGTCACTACACAGGCACCTTTATAAGGCTGCTTAAATGTCTTCACAACATGGCAGCTGACTTTTCTTGGAGTGAATGAATGGAAGGAGAGGGAAAAACAAGGAGAAATCACAATGGCTTTTTGTGATCAAGATTCAGAAGGTCACACATTTACACACTTTATTCATTAGAAGACAGGTTCTACCTCTGAATGGGGAGGGGCATAGCAAATAAAAACTCAAAACTACCACAAAGGGTTTTTTGGCTCATGGTAAGCCACGTGTTAAACATTAGCTATTTTCACTAGCTAATGTCACATCCCTGCCTGAAAATGCTTGATGGTACCATGCTGTCTTCTAGCATCAGCCTTGACCAAGGAACTCCCTATGATGGTGGAAGTTCCACATGTTCTGTTTCTGCATTGCCCTGAATGGTAGCCACTAGCCTCATGGCTATTGAGCATTTGAAGTGATGTGTAGCGCAACCGAGGAACTTGGTTTTTACTTTTATTTAATTATAAATAATTCTGATTCAATTAAACCAGCACATATGAGTAGTGGCTTCTAGGTGTATATTGGGTAGCTCCGTTTAAGTAGCTTTTGTCCCAAGTGTGCTGCTGAGAACAGCAGCATCTGTGTCACCTGGAGCTTGTTGGGAAGGCAGAATCTCCAGCTGTATCCCAGAACTCCTGAATCCCAACCCTAACAGGATTCCCTAGGGATTCCAACACATGTGAAAGTTTTAGAATCAGTGTAAAATCCTTGCTTTGAAGCATCCTTAAGAACCTGGAGGCTTGGCTTGGCGCCTGTGGCTCAATCGGCTAAGGCGCCAGCCACATACACCTAAGGTGGCGGGTTCGAATCCCTAGCCTGGGCCCACCAAACAACAATGATGGCTGCAACCAAAAAATGGCTGGGCATTGTGGCAGGTGCCTGTAGTCCCAGCTACTTGGGAGGCTGAGGCAGGAGACTTGCTTGAGCCCAGGAGTTGGAGGTTGCTGTGAGCTGTAATGCCATGGCACTCTTCTGAGGGGGATAGCTTGAGGCTCCGTCTCAAAAAAAAAAAAAAAAAAAAAAAGAACCTGGAGGCTTCTCTTATTCTAATTCTCTTTCTAGCACTGTTCCCCATACCTTCTTCTTAATAAATGTCTCCCTTACTTCAAAAGGCTTTGTCTGAGTAGTTGCCTGTGGCTGGAGGGTCTCAACCTGGCAAACTTCATTCATTTTCTAAGACCTGGCTCAAATGGTACCTCTTTTTTATTGTTTGGGATTCATTGAGGGTACAAAGAATTAGGTTACTCTGATTACATTTGTTAGATAAAGTCCCTCTTATAATTGCATCCTGTCCCCAAGAAATGCCTCATACACTGTGACCCCCATTCCCCTCCCACCTCCCTCGTTTCCCTACCCTATCCCTTGTATTAGCTCATCTACGGCAAATGGCACCTCTTCCATGACTTCTCCCTTCATCTCACTCAAGAAGTCATTGTGTTCTCATTCATATTCACAGAGAACTTTATATGTGGGTCACTACGAAAGTTTTGAGACAGGCTGTGTTATGGTCTATTATTTCACTTCCAAGAAACACAGTCAACAGCATGCTTTCTGATTCACCCGTGCAAGTTTTAGCTGTCTAGGCTTTTCTATGTTGCTGGGAGGGCTTGATTTGTTTCTGCACGTGTGCCTTCCATGATGAGATTTCTATATTGTAATATAGTTATGCGTATATGTGAGTTATACGAGGCTTGGGACCTCTTGATTTACTTTTTGTTGTTTGTACCTGGCACAATGCCTCTCTTATATGAAACTCTTGGATTTTAGAAAGTAAACTATATCAGCGAAATTATGGTAAATATATTGCATAGTTCCTAACATTGAAGCAGCAATGTGTAATCCAATATATATTTATAGAAAGGCACATGGGTAGTTGTGCTAAGTGAGCCAAATGGAGACTATTAAATAGTCCTACAGGCCATGTGTTATGGCTTGTGCCTGTAATCCTAGCACTTTGGGAGGCTGAGGTGGGAGGCTTGCTAGAGCCCAGGTATTTGAGGTTTCAATGAGCTCTGATGATGCTACTGCACTCTACCCTGGGCAATGGAGTGAGATCCTGTCTCAAAATACAAAAGAAAAGAAAAGAGAAGAAAAGAAAAGGAAAGGAAAGAAAACAAACAAAAATTCCAAATAAATAAATAAAATTAATAGTCCCACATCAGCAGAGCTCACATTTTTCAACCAAATGGGTTGTGGTGACAAAAGGATTGTGAATCAGTAGTTGTTTGAGAATACTGATTAAAAAGAATTTAAATCAAATTAGATATTAAAAGCAATTCGGAATGCCAGCAACAGAAACCAGTTTGGGTCCACATCAATTATGCTGTTTCTTTTCCTTTTCTAAATTTTAATTTATTTTATTTTTAACTGACAAAAATTGTGTATGGTTATTGTGTACAACGTGGTCTTAAGGTGGGCTCTGGCTAATGGGCATGAGCATTACTTCATATGCCTATTTTTTTGTATGGTGACAACACTTAAATCTGCCAGGGATGTTGGTCACAGAGGCCTCGAGGCCCAAGGTGGCGGCGGCTGTGCCCGAGGTGGGAGAAGGCGCGGGCTGTCCACGGAGCTGGTGTCAGGCCAGACGGGAGCAGATCGCCCGGGCGGGTCGCCCGCAGGGCTCAGTGAGCCGCTCGGGGTCCCCACCACGGCCGCGCGGCGGTTGCACACCCCGCGGCCTCCGACCTGGTGGCGCCCTCTGCTTCCCGGACTGCGGCTCCGAGCGCGCTCTCGCGTGTCCCCAGGCCTGCTGGGTGCCCGGCGGCGCCACCCTCCGTCGCAAGCGTGACCGCGGCTTGTTCAGCGACGCGGACCCGCGGTTCCGGGTCCTCCAAGACGCCAGCAGAGGGTGCGGACTCGCCTGTCCCCCGCCAGCCGCCGCTCCCGCAGCCCCGCGCGGCTTGGACAGCCCCGGCGCGAAGGGCCTCTGGGGACCCGGCGCGCGCCCCTTCACAAGCAGCAGGAGGACCTGGACAAGAAAGGCTTCCACTGGGAGGGGACCTGAGGCAAGACCTTCGTTCTCTTTCCCCTCACAACCTTCATCGCCAGCTATACTGTTTCTGTAGAAAAAGGGAACCCTCCAAAGAAACAAAACAACCTGCTGGCCAAGGCCGTCCCGGGAATGGTGCTCCTACGGTGATGATTCTTGAGCTTGGCTCAAGTCCCAATGTCCAGACCACAACCCATGACAATTATGTTCTCCGAGGGTGGGATCCAGGCATCAGTATTTTAAAATCTCACCGCGTGATTCCAATGTGTGTTTAAGTTTCGGAACCACTGTTCTACAAAATTTTCATTTTCTTTTCTTTTAATTTTAAGTAAATTTATTTCAGGTGAATGTGAGGGTACACGCAACCAGGTCAAAATATTTCATTTTGTTAGGTAGAGTTCGTCTTGTGGTGATGCCCCGCATACAAAAGGGGTGCCAACCCCCCTCACCCTGTGCCCATTCGATGAGAACACCCCAAGCCCCTCCCCCACAGATTTTTCTCTAGCAAAGCAGGTTTTTACTTTTATAAAAGCCATATTTATGCATCAAAGATTTAATAATGCATGGGTAGTTCAGTGGTAGAACTCTCTCCTGCCCGAAGATTTAATAAGGATGGAGACCACGCACGTACCCACTCGCGACCTTTTTCTTTCCTATTGCCCTGGGTAACCTGCACACATTTTCCTTTTTCCTGGGAACCTCTGATAAAAGCAGAGAAACCCGTAGTCCCAGGATATTGTTTATGTGGTGAATAAAGAACAGGGCTTTACAGCTTGGCCTAATCCCTTTTATCAGCAAATGGTTTTAGCTTCCAGCAGTTTCCCTCAATGTTCTAAGGTTATGTGGGGCACAGGCATAAATAATGTAGCCGGGCAGGGGCAATATTTGTCAGTACGTGATGCTTTTCCTTGGAAGAGCAGTTGACCTGGTCTCTTCTTAGCTGGTTGCAACGCAAATGCAAATGGCCTCTCCCGTAGACTGTGTGATATGCTCAGACCTGCGGAGGGCCGAGGGTCAGGAACATTCTAAACATCAGCTCTCAGCTTTTCAGAATCTGTAGAACTGAATCACTTTAGAATCAGATGGGAGTTTTCCAGGTCAGGGACAAGGTACATTTCGTCACTCAGCAGATGAATGACGACATCTGATCCCTTTTTCTTGCTAAACCCTGGGCGTGAGAACCTACATTAGCAATGTATGTGCACCAGGGACAGAAACTGGACCACTGCAGAGCCCTGAGCTGCCGGCCAAAACACTGACCTTACCCACTACCCAAGATTGACATTGTTCCTGTTGAATTTTATTGTTTGTTTGTTTTAATGAAATCCCGAATCTTCTCTTGTTTAGGAGGCAGGTGGTTGAGATGGTACTTTTGATTTCATTTGACCCTAAGGGGGCAAATCTGACAGAGGTAGTTCAAAGGGGAGGTTTATTTCCAAGGTTTAGAACTAGACAAAAGATGTGAAAGTTATGCAGTGCTTTTGAAAGGCATATTCTTTATCGGTCGTCCCCAATGTCCATATGAATAACATACATTCTAATATGATTATTTTTATTAGCTCTAAAATATCACCTAATTACCTTTAGTTCTTCAAGTAATAAGCAATGATGCTAGAATCTTCTTTCTCTTTCTTTCTTTCTTTCTTTCTTTCTTTCTTTCTTTCTTTCTTTCTTTCTTTCTTTCTTTCTTTCTTTCTTTCTTTCTTTCTTTCTTTCTGTCTCATTCTGTTGCTCAGGCTAGAGTGTAGAGGACAGTGGCTTCAGTCTGGCTCACAGCAACCTCGAACTTCTGCGCTCAATCAATCCTCCTGCCTCAGCCTCTCAAGTAGCTAGGACTACAGATACCTGTCCCTCATGCCCTGCTGACTTTTTCTATTTTCAGTAGAGACAGGGTCTCACTCTTGCTCAGGATGGTGTCAAACTCTTGAGCTTAAGGGATCTTTTTGCCAGAGTGCAGGGATTACAGACATGAGCCACTGGGCCTGGCCAATGGTAGAATTTTCTAAAAATTCCATATTGGCTCTAGGCAGTCCTAAAATTGAATAATTACTCCCAGAATCCTCATTTAAAAAATAAATTTCTCTATGAACGTCTTAATTATGTACCATGAGAGTGGTTAAGCATATCCCATTCACTAAATCTTAATTCTTTTTCATTTCAATAGATTTAGGGGGTAAAAGTGTACAAGTGGGGCGGCGCCTGTGGCTCAAAGGAGTAGGGTGCTAGCCCCATATGCCAGAGGTGGTGGGTTCAAACCCAGCCGCCGCCAAAAACCGCAAAAAAAGAAAAAAAAGTGTACAAGTGGAGTTTTGCCAAGTGGATATATTGTATATATGGAGTCTTTAGTTTAGCCATTGTCGGGTGTAGCCATCATCCAAACAGCATACATTGTACCCAATAGGTATTTTATCATCCTTCACCCCCATTCTACCTTCCACCCTTTTGAGTCTCCAGTGTCTGTTATACCACTTTCTATGACTATGTATGGCCAAAACTTAGCTCACATTTGTAAGTGAGAACATGTGGTATTTGGTTTTCCATTCCTGAGTTAGTTCATTAAGGTTAATGGACTTCAGTTATATCCCAGCTGCTGTGAAAGATATTTTATTCTTTTTTAGAGCTGAGTAGTATTCCAGGATATATGTATATATGTGTGTGTATGTATATATACATATATGTACACATCATATTTTATTTGTTCACTCAATTGATGAGCACTTAGGTCCCATATCTTCGTGATTGTGAGTTGTGCTGCCATAATTATGGAAGTACAGGTATTATTTTGATGTAATGATTTTTTTCCTTTGGGTAGATACCCAGTAGTGGGGTTGGAATGGTAGATCTACTTTTAGTTCTTTGAGGAATCGCCATACTGACTTTCATAGAGGTTGTAATAATTTGCACACCCCGAAATAGTGTATAAGTGTTGACTTTTCACCACATTTGCAGCAACATTCATCATTTTTTTTGCTTTTTAGTATTATATTAATAATAACCATTCTGATTAGAGTAGATAATATCTCATTGCAGGTTTTTTGTGTTTTTTTTTTATTTATAGAAACAGTCTTACTTTCTTGCCCTCAGTAGAGTGCTGTGGCATCACAGCTCACAGCAACCTCCAGCTCCGGGGCTTAGGAGATTCTCCTGCCTCAGCCTCCCTAGCAGCTGGGACTACAGGTGCCTTCCACAACACTTGTCTATTTTTTTGTTGCAGTTTGGCTGGGCTGGGTTTGAACCCACCACCCTCGGTATATGGGGCTGGTGCCCTACCCACTGAGCCACAGGTGCTGCCCTCTTTGCAGTTTTAATTTGCATTTATCTGGTGATTAGAGATGTTGAGCCTCTCTTCATATGTTTGTCAGCCATCCATATATCTTCTTTTGGAAAGTGTTTGTTCATGTCCTTTGCCCTCTTTCCAATGGGGTTGTTCAACAAAAACAAACATGTTGCCATTGTTTAGTTGTGTGGGTTCCTTGTAGATTCTGGATACTAGTCCTTTGTTGGATACATAATTTGCAAATATTTCTTCTATTCTGTAGGTTGTCTATTTACTCTTTTGATTATTTCTTTTGAGTGAAGAAGCTCTTTAGTTTAATTAAATAACATTTGCTTATTTCTGTTTTTGTTGTATTTGCTTTTGGGGTCTTATTCATAAATTCTTTGCCTCAGCCAATATCCAGAAGAGTTTTTCCTAGGTTTTCTTCTAGCATTTTTGTGTTTCAGGTTTTACATTGAAGTCTTTAATCTATTTTGAGTTAATTTATCTGGTGAGAGACAGGACTCTCTTCTGCATATGGATATTCAATATTCTCAGAGGCATTTATCCAATAGGTTGTCCTTTCCCCAGAGTATGTTTTTATCTGTTTTGTTAAAGATCAGTTGGCTGTAGGAACATTGCTTTATTTCTGCGTTTCTTTCTGTTCTATTGATGTATGTGTCTATGCTGTTTTGGTTACTATAGCCTTTTTAGTATAATTGGAAGTCAGGTAATATGATGCCTCCCATTTTGTTCGTTTTGCATATGATTGCTTTGGTTATCTTTCTTGGTTCCATATGATTTTAGGATGTTTTTTCCTAAACCTGTGAAAAATGACATTGGCATTTTATAGTAATTGCATTTAATTTCATTGTGTAGTTTGCTTTGGTCATCTGCATTATCTTGAGCCTTCCAGTCGTTTAGCATGGGCTATTTTTTCATTTTTTTTGGTGTCATCTGCTACTTGTTTCATCAGTGTTTTGTAGTTTTTCTTATACAAATTCTATACTTCTTAAGTTAAATATTTTCCTAAGTACAGTAGTAGAACCTCCATAGTTGACCACCTCCCTACATTGACCCCTCCTTAAATTGACCTAATTTTCACAAATCAGATATTTACCACATGTACATATCAGTACAGTAGGCTTAGTTTCTTATCTTATTTTGACCATCTCCATATGTTCACTAATTTGTTACAGTTCCTTGGGTTGTCAACTTATAGAGGTTCTACTGTATTTTATTTTTTTCCAGTTATTGTGAATGGGATTGAGTTCTTCAGTTAGTTCTGTGCTTGGTCATTACTGGTGCATAGAAGTGCTGATTTTTACATTGATTTTGTAAGTGGAGACTTTAGTGAACTCATTTTTCAAATCTGTGAATCTTTTGGAAGAGTCTGCGGGGGTGTTCTAGGCGTAAGATCATATAATCATCAACCAGAGAAAATTTTACTTCCTCTTTTCAATTTGGATGCCAATTATTTCTTTCTCTTGTCTGATTGCTCTGGCTGGGACTTCCAATATTATGTTAAATAAAAATGGTGAAAGTGGGCCTTGTTGTCTTGTTCTAGTTCATAGGGAGAATGATTTCAGCTTTTGCCTATTCAGAATGGTGTCAACTGGTTTTGTAATATATGGATTTTATATTGTGAAATATGTTCCTTTTCTGCCTGGTTTCTTAAGGTTTTTTTTTTTTAAATTATGAAGTCATGCTGAATTTTACCGAATGATTTTTTTTGCATCTATGAAAATGATCACATCGTTTTTGGTTTTAATTCTGTTTAAGTGGTAAATTAAACTTATTGATTTGTGTATGCTGAACCATGTGTATCCCTGGGATTGAAAATTATTTGATGGTTTTGTGGTGAATTATCTTTTTGATGTACCATTGGATTTGGTTTGCTAGTATTTTGTTGAGGAATTTTGCATCTATGTTCATCAGAGAAATTGATCTGTGGTTTCCTTCCTTCCCTCCCTCCCTCCCTTCTTTCCTTCCTTCCTTCCTTCCTTCCTTCCTTCCTTCCTTCCTTCCTTCCTTCCTTCCTTCCTTCCTTTCTTCCTTCCTTCTTAGTTCACAGCAACCTCAAACTCCTCTTGGGCTGAAGAGATCCTCTTGACTCAGTCTCCCAAGTAGCTGGCACCTGCCAGAATGCTGGGCTATTTTTAGAGATGGGGTCTGGCTCTTGTTCGGGCTGGTCTCAAACTCCTGAGCTCAAGCAATCCACCCTCCTAGGCCTCCTAGAGAGCTAGGATTATAGGTGTGAGCCACTGGGCCCAGCATTTTTTCTTTTCTTCCTCTCCTTCTTCTCCCTCTCTTCCTCCTCCTCCTTCCTCTTCCTCTTCTTTTTTTAAATTATTTTTTGAGATAGATTCTTACTGTGTCACTCAGGTTGGAGTGCAGTGGCACCATCATAGCTCATTATAACCTCAAATTCCTGAGCTGACGTGATCTGTCTGCTTCTACCTTCTAGAGATACAGATTTGTACCAGCACACTTGGTTATTATTTATTTATTTAATTTTGAGACAGAGTCTTGCTCAAGCAATTTTCCTGCCTCAGCCTCTTAAGCAATGGAGACTACAGGTATGCACCAGAATGCCCAGCTAATTTTTCTATTTTTACACCTAGTAGAGACGGGGTCTTGCTTTTTGCTCAGGCTGGCCTTGAACTCCTGAGCACAGGCGGTTTTTCTGCCTTGTCCTCCCAGATGCTAGGATTACAGGCGTTAGCCACCATGCCCAGTCTCTATTTTTGTAGAAGTGGGGTTTCACTATATTGGTCAGCTAGTCTTAAATTCTCTCCCTCAGATATCCTCCTGTTTTGGCCTTCCAAAGTGCTGGGATTACAGATGAGAGTCACTGGGCCCAGCCTTGTATTGAATAGTTTTATTTCATTTTTTTGTTTCATCCTTTGTTAGCTTTGGTATCAGGGTAATACTGACTTTATCCAATGAGTTAGGGAGGATTTCCTCTTTCTAGATTTTTTTTGAACAGTTTTTCAGTAGATTGGTACCAGTTCTTTTTTGTTATGTTTGGTGGAATTTGGCTGTAGATGTATGTGGTTTTGGGCTTTTTGTCCATTGAAAAATTTTTTATTATTGATTCAATCTCACTAGTCCTTATTGATTTATTCAGGGTTTCTGTTTCTTCCTAATTCAAGTGCGGGAGGTTGTATGTTTCCAAGAATTTATCCACTTTTTTTTTTTTTTTTTTTAGATTTTTTGGTTTGGGGCCATGGAGATGTTCCTAGTAGTTTTGGACAATGTTTTGTCTTTTCATGGTATTAATGTATTAATTGTAATGTTTCCTTTTTAATTTCTATTTGACCTCATTTGAGTCCTCTCTTCCCCCTTCTTTGGGTTAATCTAGCAGTGGTCTATCAGTTTTGTTTATCATTTCAAAGAAGCAAATTTATGTTCTGTTGATCTTTTTGTATGTTTTTTTTTTAAATTTTGGTTTAAATTTTACTTTTGCTCTGTTTGGATTTGGTTTGTTCTTGTTTTTCTAGTTCCTTGAGATGTGATGTTAGGCTGTTCGTTTGTAATATTTATGTCTCTTTGATGAAGGTATTTAGCACTATAAGCTTCTGTCTTAGCGCTGCTTTTTCTGTGTGTCAGAGATTTTTGGTAAGTTGTGTCACTAGTTTTGTTTTAAAAATTGTTTTTAGGGGCAGTGCCCGTGGCTCAAAAGGGTAGGGCACCTGTCCCATATGCTGGAGGTGGCAAGTTCAAACCCAGCCCTGGCCAAAAAAAAAAAGAAAAAAAAAAGAAATTGTTTTAGGGTGGTGCCTGTGGCTCAAAGGAGTAGGGCGCTGACCTCCTTCTGGAGGTGGTGGGTTCAAACTGGGCCCAGGCCAAAAACTGCAAAAAAAAAAAAAATTTTTTTTTTAAAATGTCTGTAATGATTTCATCATTGACCCAAAGATCATTTCGGAACAGGTTGTTTAATTTCCATTTATTTATATAGTTTCAACAGTTCCTTTTGTAGTTTCTAGTTTTATTCCACTGTGAGGGGAGAAGACACTTGATATAATTTCTATTTTTTCTCTTTTTTTGATATAGAGTCTCATCCTGGGTAGAGTGCTGGGGCATCATCATAGCTCATGTAACCACAAACTCTTGGGTTGGAGTGATCCTCTTGCCTCAGCCTCTTAAGTAGCTGGGACTAAAGGCAGTTGCTATGATCCCTGGTTAGTTTTTCTATTTTAAAGTAGAGACTGAGTGTTGTTCTTGCTCAGGATGGTATTGAATTCCTGAGCTCAAGGGATCCACCTGCTTTGGCCTCCCAGAGTGCAAGGATTATAGACATGAGTGAGCTCCCATACCTGGCCTGATTTCAATTGTTAAAAAACTTACTGGGACTTGTTTTGTGGCCTCAAATATGGCTTATCTTGGCAAATATTGCATGGACTGATGAGAATAAAGTATATTTTGTGGTTGCTGGATAGAGTGTTTTGTAAATGGCCATTAGATCCATTTGGTCTAATATCCAATTGAAGTGCTATGTTTATTGATTTTTTTGTCTTGATCTATCTAGTGCTCTGAGTAGGGTGCTAAAGACTCCTACTATTATAGGATTGTTGTCTATCTCTTATCCCAGGTCTACTAGTAATATTCATTTTGTGAACCCGGGTGCTCTGATGTGGGGTGCATATATATTTAGGGTTGTCATCTTCCTGTTGAGTTGATCGCTTTATCAGTATATAATGATGTTCGTTGTCTTCTTTTACCATTGCGGGTTTAAAGTCTATTTTATCTGATGCAAGTATAACAACTCCTGGTTGCTTTTGGTTTCTATTTGTGTAGAATATCCTTTGTTTATCCCCTTTATCTTTGGTCCATAAATATCTTCCAATTAGGTGAATTTCTTATAAGCAACATATAGTTTGGTCATGTTTTTTAAACCATTTCATGTGGGGCATTTAACCCATTTACATTCTAGGTCAATAATGACATGTGAGGTTTTGTTCCTGTCATAATGTTAATTATTATGTAGTTGCTTTGTAGCCTTATTTGTATAATTGTTTTATAAGACTCGTGAGTTTTATACTTTCATGTGTTTTTGTGAAGGCAAGTATTGACAATTCATTTTCATAGTTAAAACTCCCTTGAACATTTCTCATAGGGCAGGTCTAGAGGTGACAGATTCCCTCAGGGTTTGCTTGTCTGAGAAACTATTTCTCCTTCACTTATGAAGCTTATTCTAGCTGGATACAAAATTCATCACTGACAATTTCTTTCTTTAAGAAGTCAAAAACTAGGACCCCAATCGCTTCTGTCTTGTAAGGTTTCTGTTGGGAAGTCCACTTGCAGGGGTGTCCAACCTGTGGCTTATGGGCCACATGCAGATTTCTGCTTATCTGTGGTGGCAGATATCACAAAAATTATGCATGGGCCTTTTTTTCTTCACTCATCTTCTTGTGTTAGTGTTTATGTAGGTAATGTGTGGTCCAAGACAACTCTTGGGTGCAGAGAAGATAAAAGGCTGGAAATCCCCGGGATGGAATTTCCTTTCTAGATGACTAGACACTTTTGCTGATGACTCCATGTCTTTTTTTTTTTTTTTTCTTTTTTAATCAGGCCCAGGTGAGGCTCAAACCTACCACCCTTGGTGTGCAGGGCCAGAGCACTAACCTCTGACCTACAGCATCCAGTTTACATGTCTTGACACACTCCTTTTTGGAGTATATTTCCCTGCAGTTATCTGAGGCTCCTGCATTTGAATTTCTAGATCTTTAGCAAAACTAGGAACTTTTCCTCTATTATTTCCTCAAATAGGTTTTTCCAAACTTATTGTTTTACTTTCTCAGGAATATCTTTGTTTGTAGCTTCAGATGCTTTACATAATCCCATAGATCTCCCAGATTTTGTTCAGTATTTAAGTTCTTTTTTCTTTTCTTTTTTTTTTTTTGAGATAGAGCCTCAAGCTATTCCCCTTGGTAGAGTGCTGTGGCATCACAGCTCACAGCAACCTCCAACTCCTGGGCTCAAGCAAGTCTCCTGCCTCTGCCTCCCAAGTAGCTGGGACCACAGGCGCCCACCACAATGCCTGGCTACTTTTTGGTTGCAGCCATCATTGTTGTTTGGCGGGCACCGTCTGGATTCGAACCCACCACCTTAGGTGTATGTGTCTGGCGCCTTAGCCACTTGAGCCACAGGTGCCGAGCCTCTTTTTTCTTTATTTTTGTCCGACTGGACAAATTTGATCTGTCTTCATATTTTGATATTCTTCTGCTTGGTCTAGTTTCTTGTTGAAGTTTTCAACTATGTTTTATAACTCTTTCAATAATTTTTTCATTTCTATAGATTCTGTTTGGTTTTCTTTAAAACATTTATCTCTTTGTTAAATTTCTCACTCATGTCCTAAAATGATTTGTGATTTCTGATTTATGGGTCCATTTTTAGGCTCTTTGTTTTCAACATTGGTCAATTTATCTATTTTTGTATCAGACATACCCTTTCTAGATTTCTATAGATTTATTTATTTATTTTTTTGAGACAGAGTCTTACTATGTCACCCTCTGTAGAGTGCTGTGGTGTCATAGCTCATAGCAATCTCAAACGCTTGGGCTCAAGTGATTCTCTTGCCTCAGCTTCCCAAGTAGCTGGGACTATAGGTGCCCACCACAATGCCTGGCTCTTTTTTTGTTGTAGTTGTTATTATTGTTTAGCAGGCCCAGGCCAGGTTTGACCCTGCCAGCCCTGGTGTATATGGTTGGTGTCCTAACCACTGAGCATGGGCACTGAGCTGGTTTCTATAGATTTGAAGTTAGTCTTCATATTTGGTAAGGTAAATTTCTCTATTTTACCTGTCTCCAAATATTTCTTGATTATTGTTTGACCTGTTCTTTAAAACATTTTTTTTTATCGTTACTACTATGATTTTTTTTCACTCTGTTGCCCAGGATGGAGTGCTATGGTGCAATTGTAGCTCACTGCAACCTTGAACTACTGGGGTTAAGTGATCCTCCTGCCTCAGCCTCCTAAGTGTGAACCAGGGGTGTGCCATCATACCTGGCTAGGTTATAAACTTATTTTTGTGGGGAAGGGATCTTGGAATGTTGACCAGGCTAGTCTTGAACTCCTAGCCTCAAGCAATCACTTCATCTTGGCCTCCCAGAGTGCTGGGATTACAGGTGTGAGGCACCTTGCCTGTCCTTTCTTGCTTTTTCTATGAAATTTTAGAATCAATGTATCATGTATAATAAAAATTTAGAGTAATTAGGGGGCCACTAATTTTTAAAAAATTGAGCCTTCCTATCAAATAATACTGTACTTTATTAAAAATTCACATTTTCTAATTCTTATTGCAACATAAAAATATACTGATTTTTGTCTATTGATTCTGTTTCTGTCAATCTTACTAAACTTTCTTATTAATTATAATAAATTGTATTTTTATATTTTCGGATAACCTACATCAATAGTTGTACTGATTTAAAAAATGCTCAGGAATTCTTGGATACTTCTCCCTCCAGGGGATGAAGCCTAATCACTTTCCTTTGAGTGTGGGTTAGGCTTAGCGACTCAATTTTAACAAACAGAATAAGGTAGATGTGATGGTGTATCGCTTCTGAGATTTGGTGATAAAAGACACAGCACCTTCTGTTTTGCCTTCTCTCTCTCTCTCTGTCTCTTTCTCTAATGACTTGCTCCGTGGGGAGCCAGCTGCCATGTCATGAGGGCACTCAGGCTGCCCTGTGGAAAGGTTCCTGTGGTGGGGAACTGAGGCCTCCTGCCAACTGTGGGAGGAAGTGAGGCATTCTGCCAATAGCCGTGGGAGCAAGCCATCTTGGAAACAGATCCCCCAGTCCCAGGCAAACTTTCAGGGGCCTGTAACCTCAGCAGACATTTTGACTACAAACTCCTGAGAGACGCAGATCCTGTGAGCTGCTTCTAGATTCCTGACCTTTAGTCTGTTTGAAGTAACAAAGATCTTTTTCAGGGCAGGAAAAATTCAGCATATATTTTATTATAACTATATAAATATTATTCACGGCCAAGTCACATAGTGTACTAAGAAGAAATTGACTTTATGTAACCTTTTGCTTTTCCTAGAGTTAATAATTGTTTCCTCTCTTTTCTTTTTTATTTGCTTGTTTTCTTTGAACCTCTTAGCAATTCTTTCATCTTTAATGCCCCAATTACTCCCCATCCTCAGGCCAAGACTCAGATTTGAAAACCAGTCATAATTCTCAAACATTCTTTCAACTTTTCGAATCTCAGTTTTTACCGAGATACAATTCTTGAAAAAAATTATTGGCTAATCAAAGAAAGCTAATTTTTTCTTCATTCTTAAATTTGTGTTTTTTTCCTCTCTAAACAGCTTTTGAGATCTTATTGATAAAGCTTATATACATTTACATTACACAGTTAAATGATCATCACATTCCAGCTAATTAATATATGTCACCTCTACACAGTTATCATTTGTATATGTGTGTGTTGAAAAGATTTAAGATTTATCTGTTTAGTAAATTTCAAGTATGCAATACAGTACTGTTACCTATTGTCTCCATGATGTAGGGCAACAGAACTTATTCATCTTACATACCTGAAACTTTTTACCCTTTGACCATTATCACTCCATTCTGCCTTCTGTGGTCAATACCCATCTGCCTCTCTTCTCCCTGATTCCCCAGCTGAAATCCTGTCTTCCTTCCCTCAGATGGTCTGGCAAGCAATGACCATCTTGGCCTCCCTCTATTAACTTCTTTTTATTTAAAACATTTTATTTATTTACTTATAAAATCATATATAGATGGGATATTCAGAAAAGGCATTCAAGCAAACATTCTGATTGAGTTTCTCCTTAACCTGTTAATGTAGTGAATTATAGCCCAGTCTATTTTTTTAAGGGTTAGGCCATTCTTTTGTATCAGTCTGGTCATATTATATCTATTGCGAATGCATTATTAATTTGAATCTTGTGATGAAGGTGATTGCATTTGTGTTCGTAAGGAGACATTCCAATAATTTTCCTTTCTTTCACTCTGCGTATCTGATTTTGGTTTCAAGATTGTGATAACCTTGCTGGGTGCTGTGGCTCATGCCTCTAATCCTTGCACTCTGGAAGGCTGAGGCAGGAGGGCTGCTTGAGCTCAGAAGTTCAAGACCAGTCTGAGCAAGAGTGAAAGCCCATTTCTACTGAAATAGAAAAATTAGCTGGTCATGGTGGCACTTGCCTGGTAGTCCCAGCTACTTGGGAGGCTGAGGCAGGCAGGTCACTTGAGCCTAAGAGTTCGGGGTTGCTGTGAGCTAGGCTGATGCCACAGCACTGTAGCTTGGGCAACAGAGTGAGAGACTTTGTCTTAAAATAAAATAAAGATTGTGATAATCTCATAAGAGGAATTAGAGATCATTTCCAATTTTTCTGTTTTCTGGATGAGTTGGTATAATGGAGAATTAAATAATCCTTGACTAAAATCTATACAATTTAGCTCTAAAACTATGTGAATGTGTTTTTTTTTTTTTTTTTGAGACAGAATCACTCTGTTGCCCTGGATAGAGTGTGGTGGTATCATAGCTCACAGCAACCTCAAACTCTTGGGCTCAAGCAATTGATTCTCTTGCCTCAGCCAACCTGAGTAGCTGGGACTACAGACACCTGCCACTATGTCCTGCTAGTTTTTCTATTTTTAGAGATAGGATCTTGCTCTTGCTCAGGCTGATCTTGAACTCGTGAGCTCAAGCAATCCACCTTCTTCAGCCTCCTAAAATGTAAGGATTACAGGCATGACCTACCACGCCTGGCTGACAGGTTTTTTTTTTTTTTTAAACTGCTGAGACAGTTTTCTTTAAAGTCATAGGATTCTTAGGATTTATAGAATTCATAGGATTTTTTTTGTTTCTGCTTCTTGAGTCTGTTTTAATAAGCTACATGTTTTAAAAAATATCTATGTTATCTAAATAGCTATCTTATCTATCAAATTTGTTAGCATAAAATTTTATATACTTTGAATGATTATTTTACTTGCTGCTTTCCCTACAATTTTGCCACCTTTTTCATTTAAACTTTTTTTTTTACCTGCTCTTTTCTTGATGAGCCATTTTCTCTATTATATGTATATGTTTATTAAAGAAATTTTACTGTTTTTTCCTCTTTGCTTAATTATTTCCTTTTGTCTACTTTGCATTTATTTTATTCTTTTTAACTTTTAAAGATGAGTGCTTAGCATCTTAATTTTCAACATTTTTCTTTTCTATGATAAGTAATTACAATCAAGAAAATAATTCTTTTGTCATAACAGATACATTCCATAAATGTTGGAATATAGTATTTGCATTATTGTTTAATATCAAGTATTTAAAAAATTTTTATTATAATTCATTTTTAGATAATGGATTATTTGGCAATTTGTTTTTAAATCTTCAAAGTATTTTAGTTTTCCTTTTCTACCTAATTGTGTCATTGCAATTTTTTTTGTTTTCCAGTGTTTTATTTCTATTTTAATTCTAATCCCCTAGTTTAGACATTATTATGATTATTTTATATACTTTCTATTTGTAGAGGTAAATTTCTTTAGTAAATACATCTAAGTAGTGCTTTATCTCAGTTTTGATTTTCTGAAGAGTCTTTTACTTCCATTTTTTTTTTTTTTTGAGATGGAGCCTCAAGCTATCCCCCTGGGTAGAGTGCCATGGCATCACAGCTCATAGCAACCTCCAACTCCTGGGCTCAAGCGAGTCTCCTGCCTCCTCCTCCCAAGTAGCTGGGACTACAGGTGCCCGCCACAATGCCTGGTCATTTTTTGGTTGCAGCCATCATTGTTGTTTGGCGGGCCCGGGCTGGGGATTCGAACCCGCCACCTTAGGTGTACGTGGCTGGCGCCTTAGCCGATTGAGCCACAGGCA
>CAUYQV010149571.1:0-23552 GCA_963574575.1 Galagoides demidoff | reverse complement strand
CTACAGTCCCTGATACTCTCTGACCAGCTCTCCTCACCCTGTCCCCCCCACACCCTCTTCTCCAGCCTTCCGAATGTCCATCAGACACTACCGACCTCGGGACTTTTCTCATAACAGTTCCCTCTTCCTAGACACACATGAAGACAAGATGGCACCTCTTCATCTTTTCTTAAATCTCAAAGAAGCTTACACCAGACATACTACTTAATGCTACAGACTAACACGGGGGTGTGCACACATACACACAGAATATTTCTAATCCACCCCACCCACTCTGTTCTATTACTTACTGTTTTCCTAACCATGTTACCTCTTGCCACAATACCAGTATATAATGAATTTACCTATTGTTTTTATGATTTATGGAGTGTTATTTGCTGCAGATGAAATGAAAGTTTTGCAAGAGCAGTAATCTTCCCTATTTATTTATTTATTTCCTTGTTTATTTTCACCGTTATATCCCAGGCACTTGAAACAGTATCTGGTACTTAGTAGAGGCTCAATAAATTTTGCTGTATAAATCAATAAACAAATGCTAAAATAAAAAAATTTTTGACCTGGATCTACTTTGCTTACTAAAAGTAGGGACAGGAAAATAGTAATTTTTACCATTCCCATTACCAAGTTTTCTTTATTTTGATGATCTTTCTCTGAATGTGAAAATGATAGCAATCTTAGACCCCCTCAAGTAGTGCAATGTTCCATGTATACCTGACAGTTCCAGGCTCCTACCCCTGGTGAAGATTATTCCCTCCTCCTCCTCTCTTCTTAGTGAAACAATCCTTCATCTGACTTTTTCTCACAATATACAAACAATATTCATTAACAATTAAAAAAGAAATTACAAAAGAAAACTTTCAGCCTTATCAGTTATTGCTTATTATCTTTAGACTTTTAAATTCATTGTTTTTATTGGATTTTAATTAACACATATAGGGTACCAGAAAATGTATACACATTTGTTATTTACGTATTACTTTTTTAAGTTTAATTGAAGGTATCATAACTGGTCAAGTGTGCCTAGCCATGCTAAACACATCCATTTTACCTGGAATTCATACATTTTGGGGGAATGATTGATTTTACTTCCACAAAGAGATCTTAAAATTTGCATACTTTTCTGTGGCACCCCAAGTATAATAAAAGGAAGATATCTTCATTATTCTGTTTTGTAAAACGTGACTATTGTAAACACCACACAATCTACTATCCAGAAGAAGATATGGATTACATCTCTGACAATGGACAGTTCCCTCATACCCCTGTCTGAAAACTGCCCTCTGTTCACCCTCTGTTCATGAAAAGCATGCACCATTGTGACTTCCATCCACAGAATTCCTGACCTGTTTATAGACTTTATAGAAATGGAAATATAGATAGGCACTTTTCTGAGTCTTAGTATTTGTACTTAATTTAATGGCTTTGAGACTCTTTTTGTTACATGTATCCAGTAGATTGAGTTTTTTAAATTTAATATTCAACTGTATAAATAAGCCACAATATGTTCATCACTGGCCTTTTGATAGAAAGGTATTTCCAGCTTAGGTTATTAAAAATAAGGCTGCTAAGAACATTCTTGTCGAGCAATGTCTTCCTTTCTTTCAGTAAACAACAAAGAGAGAAATTTCTGGGCTATAGATAAGTGTTTGCTTAATCTCATAAATTTGGTTACAGAGTTTTCCAAAGTGGTTGTACCATTTTCATTCTTATGTGAAAAATACGAAGAATCAGTTGCTCCACAACTTAATCAATATTTAGCATTGTCTATTTTTTTTTTTTTTGAGATAGAGTCTCAAGCTGTTACCCTGGGTAGAGTGCTATAGTGTCATAACACACAGCGACCTCCAACTCTTGGGCTCAAGCAAGCCTCTTGCCTCAGTTTTTCTATTTTAGTAGTGATGAAGTCTTGCTTTTGCTCAGGCTGATCTTGAACTTGTGAGCCCAAGCAATCCACCTGCCTCAGCCTCTCAGAGTGCTAGGATTATAGGTGTGAGCCACCATGCCTGGCCTTTTTTTTTTTTTTTTTTTTTTTAGCTATCCTAGTGAGTGTAAAAGATGTAGCTGTGATTCTAATTCACATTTCTTTGATCACATACGATATTAACAACTTTTCATGTGATTATGAATCATTCAAATGTTATCTATTATATAGTATTTGAGTCTTTTGCCTATTTTGAATGAGGTATTTGTACTTTAATAGTAAATACACAAGATTTCTTTCTATATTTTCAATGTCTGCAGATACACATGTGGCCAATATTTTGTCCAGGCAATTCACCTATTTCTTTTTAGTTATTTACTTTGATTAGCAAATATTTATACTTTTGGTGTTACCTAATTTAAATATTTTCTTCTCTTTTGATGTTAGCATTTTTATTGATGAACTAAATACTTTGAGGGACATACCACCTTCATAAATTGGGAGACTGAATATTGTCAGGGTGTCAGTTCTCCCCATTCAGTTTATAGACTCAGTGTAACCTCAGAGCAAAATACAGCAGAAGATTTTGAAGAAATTAATGTGCTAAATCAAAATTTTATAAGAAAATGCCATGTATTTATGTTTGATCAAAAGTAGAAAATAATGGTAAGTAGTTAAATAGCCTGTACTACCTTATTTGTTATAAAATCATAGTAATCAAGCCATGATGATATTTGTATTAGGTTAAGAAACAGATTACAGGGCTTGATAAAGTGTCCATATTTAAATCCACATGAATATGGCCATTTGATTTTATTACAGTTCCTAGCAAATTAAATGGGGAAAGAAAAAAGTTATTGAACATAAGGTGCTATAAAAATTATACGTACATAAAAGAAAAAAAGTGACAATCTTGTTTATATTCCATTACCAAGCAATATTTAGCTAATAAAGTTTTTATAAGAAAATACAAAGGAAAATCTTCAGGGTCTTGAAGAAGGCAAAGATTTGGGGGGCAGAACTCTTTTACTCCAGTACCTAAAAATTTTCTCAGGATATTGAAGGAAGCTAAAGTGATTCCTTTATCTGAGTTCACTTGTTAATTGTGAACAAAAGATATAAAATACAGCCTCTTTCAGAAAACACAATATTTTGAAAATTCAACCTTAGGAGGGAATTAGTACATAAGGTTAGAAAATAAGCATTCTTTGAGCAAAAGATACCTTCCTCAGGTGACTCTGGAATAAGAAGATAATCTCTTTATTTATGATGTGTTATCTTCTTGTATGAATAGTTATCCTAGAGTGACTATAGCATTTTAGAGACTCTCAAGAACTGGCCCATATCCCTAAGGTTAATGGGTGGATCCTAGAGATGGGAGTCATTTTCTTGGTGTCAATCATCCTGGAAGAGATGGACCATTGGGTAGGAATCATGAAGAAGGCTAAGTTTTCCACTTCCTTTGGTCTGTATTTAGATCAAAAATTTAGCAAGGATGGCAAGTACCTAACACATTATTCTTCATTTAAATCTTTGCAGGCTTTGGAAAACATAATTAATCTAATATGCATTCTTTGTTACACACGTGTTTAAGCAACTGTCACCAGTTTATTAGAATTGGCGTCCAAGAAAACAATCAGGCTAGTTCCTGATCTTAAATGACTAGGAGAATGATCCTAAATAGTATGTTTAAAGATAGTGTTTGCTGGGTGGAGTACTGCAGAGACATACAGGAGATTTCTTTCAAGGTTCCACATGAATGGTGCAAAGACTGCAAGGTCAGCAAAGCAAGTTATACCATGCAAGGTCATGGTTTCCAGCTATCTGACATTCTTTATGTACTGGCCTTTGATTACCTCTTACATTTTTATAAATCTTTACATTTTGACTCTGCCTATGGAATATCAATTTTCCACCTTGCTTTTGCCTTCCAATAAAACACCAATTTTGTCCCATGACCAAATCTATGCCACACTTCCACGTGCTTCAGGAGGGCACCAGAGACTGAGTCATGGCTGTCCAAGCTAGGTATGCAGTTTCATTTTCATTACCAGCCATCAGTGCGTGTATAAGCATGCAAAGCAGTTCAGACCCAACGGGTGCCTTTTAGGAAAGATTTTCTTGCTCTTTCAAAGGAGCACCTGAAGTGTTATTCCTTTTCTTATTTTTGACATCATCCTGACTGGAAATAACCCCTCAAATTTCTGTAGTCATCTTGTGCCTCTAAGTGGTATAAGTCTCCTAAGGATAGTGGATCAAAGAGATGGAGGGAGTTGAAAATTGCTAACATCACATCATTGACCATGTGGTTCCAAGTTTCTGTCTTCCTCTGGTCTTCTCCATAAATTCACATAAACATAAGTTAGTTTAGTAGAAGACATTTTCCATTACTTGCTACCAAAAGTATCCTAGCTAATATGCTTCTTTTGTTAAGGAAAATTCATCCTTTCCTTCATTTGTACACGTAGGCTAAAAGAATCTATGAAAATAGCTTGGGTTCACATTTGATCTGAGCCTAAAGTGGAGAAGAATAGTTCCCTGTCCTCCCATCTCCATTCCCACTCTGCCGGAGTATAGGTTGAGTGCTAATTTTGAAGAGTTTGAGTTTGATTTTTAATTAAGAAATATGCTATTCCTGCTCAGACCTTCAAATCACAGTAAAGAAATAATTCTTTGGCAGACCATCATTTGCACACAGAGCTATTCTGCTCAGAGACACATGGGAGGGAGAGAAGAAGGCTGCCTGGATGACTGCTGGCTGAGTGGGGCCTCATCCAGGGACGGGCAGAGTTGCTGTCTTTGAACAGGGATTACCAGGCTCCAAGAAGTCACTTGTATTGGCTTTTCTTTCTATTTTGAAAGTTAGGACAGCTTTAAGAGGCAAGATGGTTTTTATTCCTAATTTTCTTTTTTGATGCTGATCACTTAATGGCATTTTCTCGTTCTGGGATGAGGTTTTCCACATTTGGTCTCTGTCTTCTTTTTGGCTGAAATAATTGGACCAGAATCCCTTTCCCATCTGCCCCACATTACCCTGGTTTTCAGAGCGATCTCACGGAGGTAGAATTAGAACAAGACTGTAGTCCGTGGCTTGTGATGTAGCAGACAAAGACCTGGGAACTTGGTGGCAGGAGATACAGCGGAGTAGAGACCACGTCATAAACGTTGATAAGGCTACAAAAGACCCTCCACACTGCCCTTCCCCTGCAAAACTCCGGTCTGTTACTGCCCAATAAAGTCACTGCATCAAAGCAGGTTTATACAAACCAGGGGTAATCCCCTCACAACTAACTATATCTATTGCTTAGGTTGGTCCCTAAGTGCCTTCAATTTAGTGTTTTATTTATAATAATGGTTGTTCTCTTTGAGCTAAGTATCTGCCAGGCATCACACTATTGGTCTTGCAGATAAATCTTATTCATTCCACAAGCTATCTTGTGAAGTTGGTATTACATTTATTTTCTGTATGAAGAAACTGGTCAAAGGGAAGTGTTGATAACGGTCCCAGAGTCCCACGACATGTAAGTGGCAGAACCTAGATTTCATTCTAGTTTTATCCGCCTCCTAGGTCAATTCTCTTAGCACTAAACCGCTTTCTCTTTTTGTTTGGCATTCTCCTCCCAAATGTAAATGCCTCAGGGGTGTATGCCCGGCAATTAGCTCAGACCACGTATACATACATGTGCCACCAAAAAGCTGCTGTTAGTGGTGGGGAATAATACAGGAAAAAACAATTGTATTGATGCAGAATAAAGTTCTGTCTGAGTGAACTTCATCTCTGCAGAAATTATCCTAAGTGTGTCGTTTAGCTCAGTTATTTAAATAATTCTTAGTCACACTAGGTCTAAGACCTGGTGACTATAATGGCTATCTAGCCTAACTGTCCCTCCTGTCTGACTCTCTAATTTGTGTCCTTGGCTAAAAGGAAGAGCAGGAATTGACAAGCTGAAAGTCACCTACTGTTACCTACTGTATACAGTGTTCAAAAAATAGAGAAAACTTTAAGGTCCTGCTGTTTGGCAGTTCAGTCACATTGATTTTATTACTGTCAAAACCCATAATGTGAGGTTCTTTCCAGACTGTGAGTTTGTCATACATAATGAGTCCTAATGGCCAGTACTGCGTATGATTTATCTCTATTTCCTCAATAATTGGCACAATAACTGACACATAGAAAATAATAAATGTTTGTTAGGTTGAATTAAAACACATTACATCGATGGGAAGAAAATATGTCTTAGTTCTGTATGGAAATAAAAGCAAATAGAAGTAACAAGGAGCCTTTAATTGTATCTCTCTTACAAATGTATTTGTTGTGAGTCTGATAAAAACAAACAAACAAACATTGAGGCTGAGAAGGCAGATAGACACATGCTCAGATCCACTCTACATCAAAAATTGTATGATACTGGGTAAAATATCTAACCCAGGCATCAGTTTTTTCTTCTAAAGGATAAAAGGTAATATTCATCTGAAGCAATTATGATGAGCAATACATGAAATATATAAAAGATATATGTTATAGATTATATATAGAAATAATATGTTATACAATTTACATATGTAAGATATGTATTACATATGTTTGGCTACATGTTATATATTTCTATATTATATGTATATATTTGTACATATATGTATATCTATATAAAATACAGTTTGTGTAGCTTAATGACAGGGATAAATGCTTCCTTGGGTAATTTTGACCTGTGTGAACACATAACACATGCTCAGGTGGGGTAGCCCAGTAGGTAAAGGTTTTTACCTAGGCTATATGGTATAGCCTATTGCTCCCAGGCTACAACCCTGTACAGCATGTTACTGTAGTGAATACTGTAAGTTAAGTAACTATAGCACAATGGTATTTTATATCTAAATATATCTAAATATGTACAAGGTACAGAGGAAAACTGATACATGGCACACCTATAAAAGTAAACATTTACTTCTTGTACAACTTTCAGGATAGTTCTGGATGGATGGAAACCTAGTCCATCTTCCTTCTCATCTAGGAACTAAGTTGCAGGACCAACTAAGCTCAAGGAACCAGGCAAAAACAAAGCCGGTATAAAGTTACACCATCGTTAAAATCTCCTCCCAGCCTATTGTTAGTCTTATGGCCAAATCAAAATCAATAGATCAGGAAGGAACCCATGTACAGGGAAAAAATAGATGATACAACATTTTTTAAAAGTTTCTATCTCTACTACAAAACAAATAAATATCTATTGAGTATTACCTATGTTCCAGACACTGTGTTAGTGGTTGGGAACATGAACATGAAAAGATTGGGTCCTCAAACTTTTTAAACAAGGGGCACTGTCCCTCAGACTGTTGGAGAGCCAGACTGCAGGCCCCAGGACAAGTCAGCTGCTAAGCAGGACAGGCAGCAGTGGCAAAAACACCCAGTGGGCTGGATAAATGTCCTAGGTGGGCTACATGTGGTCTGTGGGCCATAGTTTGAGGACGCCCGGATTATCCTGACTTCCAGGAGCACAAAATATCACAGAATATTTCCTAATATTTATTTTATTTTATTTCAGGTTAATGTGAGGGTACAATTAGGTTGCAATGTTTGGATGTGTAGGTAGAGTTCCTCTTGTAGTTGTGTCTCGCACTCAAGAGGTGTGCCACATACCATTACATTGTGCTCATTGAGTGGAAGCCCACCCATCCCCTCCTTCATACACTCTCCCAACACTGCTGTTCTTCCTACCCCCAACTTGAATTGAATTGGGTTTTTCTCTTATGTAGATGTGTATTAGATTGTCTTTAGTATTAAATACATTGGATAATTGCTTTTCCATTCTTGTGATACTTTACTAAGAATGTGTTCCACCTCCATCCAGGTTCATAGAAAAGATGTAAAGTTTCCATGGTTTTATGGCTGAGTAGTATTCCATGGAACACATGTACCACATTAATCCATTCCTGGGTTGGTGGGTATTTAGATTTTTTTTCCACATCTTGGCATTATGAATTGAGCTGCAATAAACAATCTAGTACAAATGTCTTTATAATAAAATATTTTTTAGGTAGGTGCCTAGTAGTGGGATTGTGAGGTCAAATGAAGGGCCTAATTTGAGTTTTTTGAGGATTCTCCATACTTATTTCCAAAGAGGCTATATTAGTTCATACTCCACCAACACTGTGAAAGTGTTTCCTTCTCTCCACTTCCACCCAGCGTCTACAACATTGGGACTTTGTGATATGGGCTGTTCTCACTGGGGTTATGTGATATCTCAGGATGGCCTTGTTTTGTATTTCTCAGATGATTAGAGGTGATGAATGTTTTTCATATATCTGTTAGCCATTTGTCTGTCTTCCTCAGAGAAGTTTCTGTTCATGCCTGTTGCCTAGTGATAGATGGGATTGTTGACTCTTTTTCTTTTTTTTTTTTTTTTTGGAGGGGTGAAGATGAGGTTAATTTGAGTTCTCTGTAGAGTTTAGTTATCAACCCTTTGTCAGGTTCACAACATGCAAATAACTTTTCCCATTCTGAAGGTTATCTTTTTGCTTTATTTACTGTGTACTTGGCTGTGCAGAAGCTTTTAAGTTTAATTAAGTCCCATTGGTTTATTTTTGTTGTTGTGATTGCCACTGAAGTCTTTGTCAAAAAATCTTTCCCCCATCCGAGTTTTCCCCACCCTTTCTTTTAAGATTTTTATCATTTTGTGCCTTAGATTTATATCTTTTATCCATCTTGAATCAGTTTTTGTAAGTATTGAAAGATG
The DNA here is from genome assembly GCA_963574575.1 of Galagoides demidoff. Taxonomy (NCBI): domain Eukaryota; kingdom Metazoa; phylum Chordata; class Mammalia; order Primates; family Galagidae; genus Galagoides; species Galagoides demidoff. The sequence goes on along the minus strand of CAUYQV010149571.1, from coordinate 14,897 downwards.
TGGGTCCAGTTTCCATTTTTTTACATGTGGCTATTCAGTTCTCCAAGCACCATTTATTAAATAGGGATTCTTTCCCCCATTGTATGCTTTTGTTTGTTTAATGAAGATCAGAGGGCAATAAGTGATTGGCTTTATCTCTTGATTTTCTATTCAGTTCCATATGTCTATGTCTCTATTTTTGTGCCAATACCATGCTGTTTTGATCACGATGGGCTTGTAATATAACCTAAAGTCTGATACAGTGATGCTTCCAGTTTTGCTTTATTACTAAGAATTGCCTTGGATACATGAAGTTTTTAATGGTTCCATACAAAACTAAGGACTATTTTTTCCATTTCTTCAAAGTATGATGTTGGCATTTCAGTGGGGATTGCATTGAATGTGTATGTTACTTTTGGCAGTATAGACATCTAACAACATTGATTCTTTCCACCCAAGGGCAAGGTATGTTCCTTCATTTGTTAATGTCTTCTGCTATTTCTTTTCTTATGGTTTCATAATTCTCTTTCTGGAAGTCCTTCACCTCTTTTGTTAGGTATTCCTAGGTATTTCATTTTCTTTGAAGCTTCAGTGAAGGAAATTGTGTCCTTGATTTGCTTCTCAACTTGACTATTATTGGCATTTACAGAGGCTTCTGATTTGTGAATGTTGATTTTATACTCTGAGATGTGACTATATATATTTTGATGACTTCCAGGATTCCAGTGGTTGAGGGTCTTATTCAAGTATAAGATCAGATAATCAGTAAATAGCGAGCATTTGACCTTTTCTGCCTCCACCGAATGCCCTTTATATCCTTCTCTTGCTGATTAGGTTGGCTAGAACTTCTAGAACAATGTTGAATAGTAGTAGAAATAGATGACCTGCCTGTCTTGTCCCATTTCTAAGTTGAAAAGCTTTCAGTTTTACTCTGTTCATAATGTTATTACCTATGGATTTGTCATAGGTGACTTCAATCAGCTTAGGAAATGGGCCACCTATCCCTATTTTCTTATTCTTGTTAGAAAAGGGGGCTGAATTTTATCAAATACTTTTCCTGCCTCTATTGAAGGGATCATATGATCTTTGTTTTTGCTTCTACTGATATGGTGCATTACATTTATGGATTAGCATGTATGAAACCAGCTTTGCATCCCATGGATGAAGCCTACTTGATTGTGATTTTGTAGTTTTTTTTTTAATGTGTAATCCTATTTGCTAGGATTTTATATATTCATTAATGAAATTTGTCTGTAGTTATCCTTTCTGGTTGGGTCCCTTTCTTCTATAACAGGATAATGTTTGCTTCACAGAATGTGTTGGGGAAGGTTCCTACCTTATCAATGTTTTGCAATAGGTTTGGTAGTATAGGTAGAAGCTCATCTTTGATGATTTGGTAAAATTTTGGTGTGAAGCTATCAGGTCCAGGTATTTTATTTTTGGAAGTTTTTTTATTGTTTCTTCAATCTCAGTACTTGATATTGGTCTGGTCAAGGGATGTATTTCTTCCTGGTTAAGTCTAGGGAGATGGTGTGTTTCCAGGAATTGGTCCTTTGCCTCCACATTATCAAATTCCTGGGCATAGTTTCTTATAATAGTCAGAGATAATCTCTTGTATCTTTGTGATGTCTGTTGTTATTACCTCTTTTTCATTTCTGATTAGGGTTGTTAGATATTTTACTTTTCTATTTCTGGTTAATCTAGCCAATGGTTAATCAATTTTGTTTATCTTTCCAAAGAAGAAACTTTTTATTTAATTAATTTTCTGAATGATTCTTTTGTTTTCAATTTCATGTATTTCTGATTTGATTTTGGTTATTTCTTTTCTTTTGCTAGGTTTGGAATAAGATTGTTTCTTTTTCTATTTCCTTAAGATGATTCATTAGGTTGTTGATGTGCTCTCTTTCTGTTTTTCAGATATAGGCAATAATATGGCTTCATCATTGTTATGTTCAAGGAATTTAATGATTTCCCCCTTTAACTCTTTCTTTACCCAACTTTCATTCAGTATAAGGTTGTTTAATTTCCATTCTTTTGTGTGGGGGTGAAAATCTTTGTTACAGTTGAGTTCTACTCTTGTTGCCTTGTGATCTAAAAAGATAAAAGGTATAATTTTAATTATTTTAATTTTGTTGAGGTTTGATTTGTATCCTAGGATGTAGTCTGTTTTGGAGTAAATACCATGCACTGATGAGAAGAATGTGTATTCTTTGGCTTTGGGATGGTGTGTTCTGTGTATGTCTATTAATCCCATTTGTTCTATGGTCACTTTTAAGTCCTCTGTATCTTTGTTTAGTGTACTTTTAGAGGATCTGCCTGGTTCTGCCAGAGGGGTGTTAAAGTCCGCAGCTATTATGGTGTTATGGGATATCATATTGCTCAGACTAATTAAGTTTGTTTCATGAATCTGGGAGCATTTAAGTTGGGTTCATATATATTTAGAACTGAAATGTCCTCTTGTTGTATCATATTGACCACTATGAAGTGAACATCTTTTTCTTTTTTAATTTTATTTGTGTTAAATCCACTGGCATCTGTAAATAAGACTGAGACCCCTCTTTCTGATTTCCATTTGCCTATAGTATTATTTTTCTAATCCTTCACCATGAGTCTTATTTTGTCCTTTGAGGTTAGGTGTGTTCCTTAGAGACATCATATGGATAGCTGTTCTTTTTTATCCAATTGACCAACCTTTGCCACTTCAGTGGGGAATTCAAGCTATTTACATTTATTAAGAGAATCGACAAGTATGGAAGACTTTTATTCATCATTGCTTAGTTTCATTTTTTGTACCATTCTGGAAGCTAAGTTTTTGTCCTTTAGTTTCCATGTGTTTACTTTGCTGCTTGTCCATTGTGATGGTCAGTGTGGAGAATAGGTCTAAGCATTTCCTATATAAAATGGTCTTGTGGTGAATTTTCTCAATCTTTGCATGTCAGTAATAGAGTTTACTTCTATTATTTCTTTTAGAGGGATATCGAACCCTGGATTGTCTCAGCACAGAGCATCTCTAAGACATATTTTAATGAGCCTGTCCAATGTGAAGATGAAAGAGAAAATTCTGCAAGCAGCCAGAAGTGTGTTCTAAATGACCTAGAGGGGCAGATCCATCAGAATGACAGTGGACTTTTCAGCTGAAACCATTTTCAAGCCAGAATAGAATAGTCATCTACCTTTAACTTTCTGTAACTAAACAATTTTGAGCCCAGAATTTTGTATCTTGCTAAATAAGCTTCAAAATCAATGGAGGCTGAGGCAAGAGAATCACCTAAGCCCAGGAGTTGGAGGTTGCTGTGAGCTGTGATGCCTTGGCACTCTACCAAGGGTGATAAAGTGAGACTCTGTCTCTAAAAAATAAAAAAGAAAGAAAGAATTAAATAGGTTAACTATTGCAACTGTTACATACGCCACATTTCCATTTAAAAGCTTTGAGGTATTATTGGTTAGATAAGGCTATATTAAAATTGACATTAAATAAGCTCTATTTTTTAATTTACAGTTTTTAAAGTAAATGTTATTCATAAAATACATTTTCTTATTTAACTTATACATGTAGACATATTTTCTTTTCTTTCTCTTTTTTTTTTTTTTCAGTTTGACCGGGGCTGCATTTGAACCCACCACCCCCAGTATATGGGGCCAGCTCCCTATTCTTTGAGCCACAGATGCTGCCCTGACATATTTTTGCTTAAAAACAAAAACAAAAACAGGACATTGTTATTAGTTGGAAATGTGGTCAGGTTTTCTGTGAACATTTTGTCTGAAAGCAATGCTTAGCTTGGAAGTGCACATATGTGTTTATGCACACATGCAAAAACTTTTAGTGAAAAAGAAAGTTTTAGACAGGTCTTGCATCAAATGACTCCATTTTAAAGGTTGCTGTGGAAACAGATTAGCCCTCTGGAAGTGCAAAACCATGCTTGAGTCTAATGCAAAGAACAATCCTTAGCATGAAAGAGAAGAACAGCTGGGAGTTGAGGTAGTGTAAGCTGACATGCCAGACAGTAGCCAGACAAAGTGAGCCAGGCACCGTCTGGGAACAAAGGAGTGTGGGGGTTAGGGACACAAATGAACACTGGCAACAGAGATAGCAAAACAGCCCAGCTGTTCACTCTTATCGTATCTAAGAAAATAAAGAGAATTCCAGGGACAAGGATTAAATTTGCTGAATGAATATTTAAAAATAAAATAAACAAACAGGATTGCTTAAAACAGACAGTGCAAGGAGGACTCTAGATTTTGGTCCTGTACACTCATTGTTGACTTGTTTGGGATATAAAAGCTGAGAGTAGTTTCTCTGTCTTCCTAGGATGTTGCCCTTCTTGTTTTGTGGCTATTTGGGAAATTGCCTCCTTCGAGCCAATCACCATGTGACTCTTTTCTTCTGACACTGCCCCAAAGGGGTGAGATACCTGCAGCTGTAAGGCCACTTGTGACCTTCTAGTTCCTTAAGTGGCCTTTCAATTGAATCCAAATTTTACATAACAATATCTTTCATTAAAAGGAGTGCAACAGGGAAAGATGAAGCTTTTCTTGCCTCCTTTGGTGCTTAAAAAAAGAACAATATTGAAATCTGAAGGCGGCAGGCTCCCTACCTCTGCAGGACTTCTGGAGTTGTCTAAGTCACTTGGTTTCACTGAGCTGCAGCTTGCTGGAGCAAAGGTGGAGCTGCATTTGTTAAATGGGCTGATGAAAATGGCACGTGTGTAATAAAACCAATTTTACCATAGGCTGATCCATATAAACAGAAGGCAGGTTCCTAAGACGTATTTCTGGTTATAAAGACATCTCCAAACTTCTAAATAAAAGCCCCAGACTCTTCAGATATTAAATATTGATTGTGAGCTACGCATACATTTAAGAAATACGAATAAAAACAGGGAAGATAATTGTTTCTCCGATTATTTGAGTTCAGGGTCACAGGTGGCCAGAGCCCATCTCAGTAGTCCAGGGTACAAGGTGGAAATCCAGCCACACTGGACAGGACAGCATCCCATCACAGGACACATGTGCTTGCTCCCCACACACATGCTCATGCGAACTGGGAGGTTTTAGGTGTGCTTCTACCCTGCATGCACGTACATCTTTAGGATGAGAAAGCAAACTGGAATATCCAGAGAAAGCCCACACAGAGGTGGGCAGAATATGCATCTACGTAGACAGACGCCCTTTAGGAATTTGACTTTTTGTTCCTAATCAAGGTTATAGGAAAACAATGTTAAATGAAATGATGTCACTCAAGGACCTGTTGTATGCCAAATGCTCTAAGAAATACCAGAGGGGAACAATCATCCACTACTTCTAATCCAGTATTTCTCTCATTATTTAACCACAGAAACCTTCTATTACTTAAGACCCAGAATGATGTTATTTCTTAGAGTTCCCTTTGGGAAACATTGGAGTAATTGTTCCCAAGGACATTTTCAACTGTCAAACATGCATTGTTTTCTATAGTTTTCTACATTGTTGACATGGGGCCAATGCTGGAAACTCACCCTTGGCTAGCACCTGGAAGGAGAAGATTCAGAATCTTTGAACACACCATAACAACAGAAGGTGGCTTCTGTTTGGCAGTCAAAGTATGATCGAGTAGTAACTATAGGCGGATTGTATTAGAAAGTGGGTACTCTCCTGGCCCCCAGAGGGTAGATGAAACACGAGTCAAGCTTTTATCCTCAGGTAGCATTGGGATAATGTAACTTAAAAGTAGCATAGAGAATCTGGGTGTGGTGGCTCACAGATTCTAGCATTCTGGGAGGCTGAGGCAGGTAGATTGCTTGAGCTCAGAAATTCAAGACCAGCTTCAGCAAGAGTGAGACCCTGTTTCTACCAAAAATAGAAATACTAGCCAGGCATAGTGCTATGGCTGAGGCAGGAGGCTGAGGCTCCTTGGAGGCCGAGGCAGGAGGATTGCTTGAACCCCAAAGACTGAGGTTGTTGTGGGCTATGATGATGCTATAGCACTCAACCCAGGGCTACGGAGTGAGGCTCTGTCTAAAAAAATAAAGCATAAAGAGCAAATCCTACAATACCATAGTTTAAAACTCAGCTTTATCACTAATCAATTGGGCAATTTTGAGCAAATAATTTAACCTCCCTAATCTCAACCCCCTTTTTTAATAAAATAAAGATAACTGTAGTGTTCACCATTATTATGCCTAACACATCATAAAACAAATTCAGTAAATGGGCTGCAGACAAAATAGGGAATTGTCCTAAAAAAAAAAATACTCAGGAAAGTCTTTCTGATGATGTGTCTATCAATTTAAATCACAAAAGAATAATATCTAAACAATTAATGCTATGCATACTGCATAGTTTTGCTTTCCTTTACCCCAGATATATTCTTTCAGGGATACTCTTCTCAAAACACAAACACAATCATATCGTTTGTCTACTTAAAATCTTGCAATGCCTCCCTGTCCCAAAGATGAGAGTTAATGTGTTCCCCCCAAGTCATCGCCTGATGAGTGATTCCCTCCCCTCCCACACAGCACACTCCCTGCCACCCTGGCCTGGTTTCTCTCACCTACCTGTCACACCCAGATATACTTGGGTACCACGCCGAGGCCTTAACACTTGCCGCTCCTCGGTTTGCCACACCCGCTCCCTCACACATCTGCTTGTTTCTTTATTCTAGACTCTAACTCATGTTGCCTCCTCCACAAGCCTTTCCCAAGTATCCTCCAACCCCCACCTCACCCCAGAACGTCCCTTCCCGAGGGCCAGCTCTATCCTCTGGGAGTCCTGCAGCCTCCTCTGAAAAACACCCTGAACCGCTCTGCCACCTATGAACCCCCAACTCTGGGACGCTTTCTCCCAGAAGGGCCCAGGGTCTCACAGAGAAGGCCCCGGACAAACACCTGCTCAAGGAAGGTTCCAAAAAAGAGGAACGTGCCTGGAAACTGTCTTACCAGACAAATGCTGTTGTGGCATGGAAGAGACATTTCCCCTCACCAATTTCTTTAAGCGGCAAATTTATATAAGTTTGTATCCCTCAAGAAGCATAAATAAAATTACACGTGCAGATCACAAGTTTGAAAAAAAATCTGCCATAAAGGTGAGAGTTCACATCTCTAGCAATTAAAAAAAGCAAATGTAACAAATGCAAAATAAAGACCTTGCCTACCCAACTCAGACTGTTGGCTTTAGGGCAGCAGGAGTGCTGGTTTCTGTGGGAAGTTGCTCTGGGCTTTCTTGTACAGGACTGAAGACAGGATCAGGAGGCCTGCTGCTGCATTTCCTTCTCTTTTACTACCATTTGAATTGATAGACATTAACTATACATATGGATAGGGTATAGTGTGACATTTCCACACATTATACAAATGTATAAGGATCAAAGCAGGGTAAGTAGCACATCTATCACCCAAAACATTTATCACTTCCTTGTGTTGAGTTATTTTTATTGTAATAACAATATTCATAATACAATGTGAGGCTCAGGAAGAGTCTAGGTTTAAATTCAGTTTCCACTTTTTTCCAGCTCTGAAAATGGGAACAAATTTCCAGTCCTTCGCGCAGGGCCAACCCTATGGCAACTACTTGTTCATTGTTAGCTGTGCTCTTTTTACTTGTGTTGTTGCAATTTTGTTGTTGTTGTTTGTTTTTACTATATAAAATTATTTAAGTGTGGTGTGTGGGGCAGTATGTTCTTTGAGCAACTCTAGCCAAGCAGAAGCTGTTTCTTTTCATTTGCAACAAATGTAGAGAGGACGGTAAGGAAGACCACAAAAGATTAAATGTGGTAATCCCGATGTGAAATTATTCATAAATTGTGAAGAGCTATTAAACTTTTAGTTTATGCTGTTTATCTTATTTAAACTGAGTTTAAAGAAAACTCAGTCTTGAACTTACCTCTCGATGCGTTAGTTTGATTAGGGACCAAGCATTATAAAAAGTGTGAGCTAATTAGAAATTACAATCATAAAAAGAAATTCTGAAACATCTCACCAGCATAAGTATTTGGTTTGGGAGGCCCTGCTCATCCCAGAGTTTCAAGATTACTTGTTTTTCCAGATGGCATCCCAGATTGACCTAAAGCTTTGCAAAATCTATTCTCCTTAAGATGATGGGTAATTGAATACAAAGAATGAAACGGACTCTGCAAATATCTGGTTAATACATTTCCTCACTGCTTGGTACTTTAGTAATTTAAGAAGGAGCAGAGTCAAGTTGAAGGAGCAAGTCCTGAAACTTCATTCACTTAGCAAATAGTCATGACCTTGGGAGAGCCACAAACGTGAGCCCGTGTGTATAACAAGCTCATTTTTGGTTTGTTTTTATTGTCTCTTTTAGTAATGGCATGACTCTGGAGACATTCTCTTAGGGGAGACTCTGGCTAAACCACTAGCAGAATGATTGATTAACAAGATGTTTCGTTTCCATTGCCTCACAGATCAGTACAACTATTCTGTATCTAACATGCTAACTCCTACACCATCAATACAGTAGCTTGTAAATAAGGAATAAACACAAAATATACAGAGATGGAAACTGCAATTTTCTTTACAAGAGCACAATTAGGGGGTTGATTTTATTATTTACATGAAATTATGAGCACATTTCCCCCTTCAACTATAACCACAGAACACATTTTAAACCAGGATACAGGGGCTAAACAGCCCAGAAGACCATCTCAGAAGAATGAGACAGACTTGTTCCTGGACTTCTAGCCTGTACTCCATGTCCATACCACAGCAGAGGTGAGCACCAGGCCTGGGAAGCATTGAAATTTTGATGTCCTTCACTCTTAGTTTTTTTTTCCCTTTGACCTTCATCTTAGCTAGTCATGGTAGATGGCTTTCAGTTTCAATTACAAACATCAAGATCGAATTCAACCAAATAATCATTTAGAACACTGGAGTGCCATGAGAGGATTTTAGGTGTGCCATGAAAATTTTAAAGATCATGAATTATTTTTGAAAGAAGTTCAAAGCATCGTAAACATACATTTTTTACTTTTTTTTTTTACCAGCACAATTTAATTTGTGTGTCACAGAAGTTCAACTATAAGTTCAAGTGAAGTGTGCTGTGAGATAAAAAAAGAAAAGGTTGAAAACACTGATTTAGAATAATTTGATATGTTAGTTATACTAAAAATCTGGAATATCATTAAAAAGTACTCCCTATGTATCTTAAATTCAAATATAATGGGGCCCTCTGTGTTCTTTTGTAAATAGCCATATTGAGCTATAATCGATATACAAAAACTTGGATTATTTAATGTATATAAAAGTTTGATGAGTTTGGAGATATCCACACACCACTAAAACCATCACCAGAATCAAAGTAATAAACGTATCTATCATCCTACTAGTTCCTTCCTGCCCCTGTGAGCTTTACTCTGAGGGGGATGGAGGGTTGTTAGTATTTTTGTTTTGTTCTGTTTGGGGGATTTCTTGGTGCTTTTGTTTTTTGTAGTAAGAACATTAAACATGAAACCCTTTTAGTTTATGATTTTGAATTGTCAACTTTAGGTGCTACATCTATTAGATAATTGCTCCAGAAAAGCCCCTTCCCCAGAAAGCCCCTTCCTGCTTTCTCTTAAAGTCACAGCTCCTTTCCAAGCACAGGGAGTTGCCTGCTTGTCTTCGCAAAACTTGTCTCACTAAAAAATTGAAACTATGGCCCTCCCCTAACGGCTCTTCCCGCCAGAGCAGTAACTCCTTATTGGCTACCCTAATATCCGGTCATCATTCTGAGACTTCCCCTGACCAACCTCTTTTAATCTCTCCTCTCTTCTCCTCTGCTCTTTCCTCCTCTCTCCTCTCTCTCCTTCTCTCCTCTTTTCTCTCCTCCTTGGTGCTGCTCTGCAGCCTCCCTCCCCCACCAGTAAAAACCTTTCGTGTAAGCCTTGGTCGAGTGCCACCCTTTCCATCTCATACTGCATATCTCTACAACTTGCTCATCTTACATAACTGCAATGTTAAGCCCACTGAATGACTCCAGTTTCCCCTCTCCCAGGCTCTGGAGATCACCATTGTGTTCTCTATTTATTTTAGTGTGGCTGTTTTGTGTAGCTCATATCACTGAGGCATTTGCCCTTCTATGACTGGCTTATCACACTTAGCAAAATGTCTTCCAGCTCCATCCACCTTGCGGAAGTATTTGCTAAGTCTGACAACCCTTATTGCAATCAACTCATGAGAAGGAAGGCCTTACTTCTCTCCCATGTGTATTTGCCACTGAAGAGAAAATGAACACTAGGGTCCAGGCAAATGGCCCCGCTGGTCATCCCCTCTGCCATGTCTTGCTATCAAATACAAAAAAAGAAACAGCTCCTCTGATGCTAGGAAGATACCAGTCACCTGCTTCACCTGACTGTACTTTTCCCCTGTCTCCCCCTAACTCTTATTTTATTAGAAGCAGAGCATGGGAAAGTAATTAAAAGCATTTCAACCCAATGCCAAAATATACAAATTGCAAAGCAAACACTTGTAACAGGGAGAAATTGTTCCTTGATTGTCTTGGGTTTCTTACTCCTTTTTTTTTTTCTTATGATTAATGTATGTCGGAATTAATCCCTATATTCTAGGATATTTCTGTGAGTCAAGCTGGAGGAAAGAACAAGGGTTTGGGGTTCATACAAAGTAGTTTCCTTCAGGACATGCAAGGTAGATGAACTCTATTTCATCATACTTTTATCTGTAAAGTGGGACAAAAATACAGTATCACCATTACAGAACTATTTTGATTTTGAAAATATTTAAAATTATTATTATTATTTAAAGGATATGATTTTAAAAGATATATGAGATTTTAAAAGATATTTTAGGCTTGGCGCCTGTGGCTCAATCGGCTAAGGCGCCAGTCATGTACACCTAAAGTGGTGGGTTCGAATCCCCAGCCTGGGCCCACCAAACAACAATGATGGCTGCAACCAAAAAAAAAAAAAAAAAAATGGCCCGGCGTTGTGGCGGGCGCCTGTGGTCCCAGCTACTTGGGAGGCGGAGGCAGGAGATTTGCTTGAGCCCAGGAATTGGAGGTTGCTATGAGCTGTGATGCCATGGCACTCTACCCAGGGGGATAGCTTGAGGCTCCATCTCAAAAAAAAAAAAAAAAGATTTAAAAAAAGATATTTTAAAAGACCCAAAATGTTGGGTTTAGTTCGCCGCCTCCTTCCCCTTCTGAATTAAGATGCTTTGACAGGTCTATTCATTCTTTCATCTCTTCACATTTAAAACTGTGAACAGAGTCGAAGTCTGTCTCTCCACAGCAGGCTTCTTCTTCATGGCACTGTTTGGGGCCCAAGGATTACCTGTTCTTTCTACTTTCTATCTATCCTCACTCCTACTCCCCCCACCCATGTCTACCCTATAAGCCTCGTGGCTTGGGTAGGAATCATCATAACTTCAAATCTATAAATATTAAAGTAGACTGTTTTTGTGTGTACCTAATATTTTTTAGGAGAGATTACCTAAAATTATTAACAATTACTCTCTGACCTCAGAAGTAATTGTGAGTGCTGGTGAAATGTTATAGGGCTATGACTGTTTCCAATGTTTTAAATGTAAATGGATAATACAGTATGTTTATAATAACTAATTATCAAAATAGTAATGAGTTACCAAAAACATCAAACCAATGTAAGGCAGAGATGGATCCTGAATCTTGCTCTTCTAACTTCAAATGCCTATTTGAAGGCTTATTTCCATGTAGGAAGCTGTCTTTCTGGCACCTTCCACTTGTCCTGGTAATCTCACATGTAATAATAAAAGTGAATATACCCTTTCTACCCTAATAGAACGTAACGTCCTTGAGAATGGGATCCACGCCCTGTACTCACATAAGATGGGTTCATACACATTCTAAGTGCTTATAAATGTGTATTGACGGAATGATTTCCTATTAACTAGAATCTTTCGCTGTCTTTTCCTGACTTAGAAATAAACTCTTCTAGTCAAGAAAATGTGAAAATACTCACTTACTTTACTTGGCGTCTGTCAATAAAACTGCCTCACTTTTAATATCCTCCCTACAATAACTAAATACCCTTTACACGTACATTATAGACACTCAGGGAAGAATGTTTCCTTAAAGCTCATTTAGTTTTCACCCTGCCTAAAGCATAGTTTCTGCTAATGAAGGTGAATGCCAGGGGGTGCTACATGGCAAAGCCACTTGGAACACAGGCTTACGTAGGTGAGCCTTCTGGACTCATAAATGATCATCCCTTCTACGTTGGAACTACTTTTCAAAGTATTTCAGACATATCAGAACCTCCTAAGTGTTCCTCTCCCTTTCTTTTGGCTGAATATTGTGAACGATTACCTCTCCTCCCAAATGTGTAGTTCATCTAACTTTCAGTTTCACCTCTTACATTCCTAACTTAATGTGACTGTATGAGTAAGAGTAACACTAGTCATAAACAATAGATTCAAAAGTAGATAGTGTCCTAAATACACCAGAAGTTGACTCCTCACTCACGTGACAGGCAGGCAGCACCTCGTGGCTCAGTGTTACGGACACCCAGGCCCTTCACTCTCTGGGCTCTCTGAGCCCCTAAGGTTTCTTTATGATTGTTTGCATCCAAAAGATAAAAGGAATAAGAGGGATATAGAGAAGGTATTCTTCTTTCTAAAAATCTCTTTCCTACATACTCATCATTTCTGTTCATAGTCTAAGGCAAAAAAACAAAAAAACACCCAAATCACATAGCCGCCTCTCTGAGTACGGGAGCAGTCCAGGACCAGCCCGAGGAATCACGGCCTCCTCTTGGGTTACACTTCTCTCCAATAAACCTGCATTATTTTTCCTTTGTTTCGAAACTTGCATTATTAAAAAGGAGAAAATGTTTTTGTCTGACAGTAACTGTCTCTCTGTCACATGAAGATAAATCAGATTTTTCAGCAGAGCAGCAAAGTCTTGCCTGAGCCACAGGTAGCAAGCCCTTCTGTATTGGCCTTTTCCTCCCATAACCCCGGCTGTGCCGCCCATTCTGTTATGTAACATCACTCCCTCCCAGGATGTTCTACCCTTGTTGATTAAAAAACTTACCCTCAGCGTGCCCTTGAGAAAGGAAAATTATTGCTAATTATTCTGACAAAGTTCTTTCAGGGCATAGTGACTGTGTGAGGTACTCTAATATCTGAGATTTGAAACTTTGAAAAATATATATCTTAGAGTCAGGATGTGCGGCAGACGCTATATTACACACACTAACACACACACACTACAACACCTACCTTGGTTTGTTTCCTTTTTTTCTTCTACTTCAGAACTGCTATGTACTATTCATTTCACCGAATATATTTACAGCTCCTAGGGAAGTGTTTTAGCAATTTAGGAATCTCCCAATCACGGGAAACTGATCTACCCATTCTGCCAACACTCTATGACAAAGACTGTGATTTGAGACTGGCACGAGCTTGTTTGGGTCTCGTAACCGTGTCACTGGAGACTTGGCACTCCTGAGCTAAGTGATGGTATAACAGGTATGGCCCATGAAAGTGCCCTGACAGTTGCTATCATTCTATGCAAACAATATTTCATTTCATGCTCGGTTCATTAAAATCAAACACCGACAGTCATTTTGTAAATTTTTAACTTTGGTGAAAAAGGTTGTGATGACTTCCACAAAACAGGACAATACTTGAGCTGAAAGATAATTGGCAACATCCTTCTAAGCTTTGCCGACTGTAAAAAGACTTCTTCAAGCCTCAGAGATACTCTTCTAGTGGGCTCAGAGGCCACAAAGTTCTTACTATAATGAGTCCAAGAGACTGAGGCGCTGAAGAAGGGAGAAAGTGTAGATACGTTATCTGTAGGAGGAAGTTTCTATGAGCCTCATTTTTTTTTTTTTTTTTACCATCCAAGTCAATAAATATTTATGGAGAAAGGTCTGTGTAAAAGGCACTCTGTTAGATGTTGTTTTGGAACAATGTGAGGTGGGAGTTGCAGAGCCAAGATTGTTATAGGGACCAGGCACGGTGGCAGGAGGGCTTTCTGGGTGGTCAAGGGGGGAAATGGTAGATCCCCCAGTGTCCAGATGGGTGACGTAGCCCACCTCAGTATGAACCTCACTATTATTGCAGAGAGGAAAAGTCAAAGAGCAAAGTTTGCAGATTTCCTTTAATTAGGTTAAGCAGTTTGTAGATAAAGCATTCTGGGATTCATTAGCAAAAGCTCATGGCCTAAGGTAAGTCACATGTTCAAGCAAAGATGGAAAGTTAAAGAAAAATGAGCAGAATGTGGAATCTGGAATCTGCATGTAACCAGCGAAGGGGCATCGGAAGAGAGGAGAAGGGCCAGTCTGTCCCTCTAGGACTTACCAAAGGTCCTGGGTTGGTCTGGGAGAAGAAAAAGAGAAAGAGAAAAGGCAACTCCAGCCAGCAAACACTGAGGAAGACAAAAAACAAAATGGAAAACCAGTTTCCCTTTAATTAGGCAGTTCCCAACTTCCCAGATAGGGGTTGAAATTTAAAACTAGAAAATCCTTTACCTCTCTTTATCTTAAGAAGGAAAGAGAAGGCTTTTCAATTCTCTAATTTGTCTTCTCACTGAGTCACCATTTCCTTGTCCCCCCAGGCCCACAAGGACCATCTATCTCTCTTCGTAGTAGAGTCTTTGCAAGTGGCTGTGCCGCCATGACAAGTAACTGGAACTCCTATTTCTGACAAGAAAACAACTTTGAAGCTGCCCGCCAACTTCCGCCAGAGCCCTTGGAAAGTCTTACTTCTTTTTTTTTTTTAATTTTTTTTTTATTAATTGATAGCTGTATACATTAATGCAAACATGGGGTACATTGTGCTGTTTTCATATACAATTTGAAATACTTTCATCAAGCTGGTTAACATAAATTTCATGTCATTTGCTTAGTCATTGTATCACAACATTTATATTCTAGTTCTAGAAAAGTTCACTTGTACCCTTGTTAGACAGATATATAGGTGATCTTTCCGGTCACCCTCCCACTA
>CAUYQV010149568.1:0-27792 GCA_963574575.1 Galagoides demidoff | reverse complement strand
TAAAGTATTCAACCATTTTTCCTTTGTATAATAATTTTGGTGTAGGCTTTGATATATGACATCAACACCCACCCAACGAGTAGAGGAGAGACAAACTCCACATCACCTTCTGGGCTGCATCCAAGGCAGTTCACAAAAGAAAGATGCTGGCTCAGCGCCTATGGCTCAAGTGGCTAAGGTGCCAGCCACATACACCTAAGGTGGCGGGTTCGAATCCAGCCTGGGTTTGCCAAACAACAATGATGGCTGTAACCAAAAAAAAAAAAAAAAAATAGCCGGGCATTGTGGTGGGCGCCTGTGGTCCCAGCTACTTGGGAGGCTGAGGCAGGAGACTCGCTTGAGCCCAGGAGTTAGAGATTGCTGTGAGTGATGCCATGGCACTCTACCCAGGGGGATGGCTTGAGGCTCTGTCTCAAAAAAAAAAAAAAAATTGCTGAGATCAGCTCAGAGGCCAGCAATGTAGGTGTCTACCAAATCTTACAATTTCTAAGACAAAAGGGATTAAAATTGAGCTAGGTTTAAAAATAATTGTGTGCAGGCAACTGGTTGTTTAAGTACCACCCTCTAGACCTAAAGAAGGGGCAGAAGCAAAGTAGAAGGGTGATTATAGCAGGTTGCAAGTCATGGAAGAAGACAGGGCAGTTGACAGGATCAGTCTAGGAAGATCTCATGACTGAGGGATTTAGTTAATCTTTTTTTTCTTTTTTAGTTTAGCAGCTATGTATGCAGAAAGTAGTGGACAAAACCCAATGTATGGCAGAAACCAGTGCAAACACTGCCTTTTCCTCATGGTGCTCACATTCTTGTAGGGATAGAGGAGGAAGATATTACATAATTAGGTACATGTTACATATTCATTGCTATCGTGAGGGGTATACAATAGAATCTCTGTAAGTTGACCACCCGAGGAACTGTAGCAAGCTGGTCAACATAAGGAAATAGGCCTATACTATACTGATATGTACAAGTGGTGTGTGTTTGGTCTATGAAACTTAGGTCAGCTTAAGGAGGTGGCCAATTTGAGGAGGTGGTCAACTGTGGACCTACAATT
Source organism: Galagoides demidoff (assembly GCA_963574575.1). Classification (NCBI taxonomy): domain Eukaryota; kingdom Metazoa; phylum Chordata; class Mammalia; order Primates; family Galagidae; genus Galagoides; species Galagoides demidoff. The sequence goes on along the minus strand of CAUYQV010149568.1, from coordinate 26,741 downwards.
ATAGTTGAGAACCATTACGGTCTAAGCTGAAGGAAATTAACCGGGTCTAGGTGACAAGAAGTGATTTTTTGAAAAAGTAAAATAAAATGTTTTTGTATGTATTTTCTAGGCCATATGTTGAAAGTGGCAGGCTTGTTCCAGTGAGCATGTGGATTTAAAAAAAACCACTTTATAATTACTTGTAACAAAAAGTGGAGGAAATGTAGAAGTGCATGGATTTAAGTTTCTGAGTTCTTTTTTTGTGCCTTTGACATTAATTTTCTTCTTGAAATAAGTGTTAGTCTTATGACTTAAAATGCAGAGAATAATACACATTGTCTGGCTTTGTCAGAAGGATGCAATGAATGCAAAGAATTATCCTGCTCAAGAAATCTAACATTGCAAGTGGAAAGGCTTTAATATCAAATTAGCTTGATGCTGGCTTATTGAATTATAACATTTCAGTTAGGGTTTTCTTCTCTCTGCTATCCAACTCAAATTGCTCAGACTTTTCACCCAATCTTCGGACATAAGCAAAGGAAAGCAGGTAAGAGAACTGAAAATGATCATAAGCGTGAGTCATGTATCGGAGCCGATAGGAGGTGGTTGACCATTTTGGCTTCTTCTGTATCCTTATCCTTAATCCATTCTTTTCCTCATTGCTCTCTTTATATTTCATTTTCCATCAAATACAGCCTTTTCATCAAGGCAATAATCCTTTGGAGTTATTCCATGGAATTCCAGGTAACAGAAAAACAGAAAATTCATATACCATCACATATTTATATATTTGTATAAATTACAAATGGATTTTATTGTTGTTTATAGGAATTTTTTATTTGTAAGACCATGTGTTAGCTTAATGAATGAACAGTACACATGTAGTTAGTTCATTTAATTATTACCTAATATTATTTGGCTTTTTGGAAAAGGGACCTTGTATGTGCCAATTTCTTTTCTATTGTGCATAATATAAAATATGTTAGGGGAGTAGATTAAATAATATTGTTTAACTAATTAATATGTGGGAGTCAGAATAACAGCCCTCAAAAGACATCTGCCTCCTGATCCCTGAATCTGTGAATAAGTGATGTTGGCAACTTCATGGCAAGTGGGGGTTAGATTGCAAATGGAATTAAGGTTGCTAATCACTTGGCCTTAGAATAAAGAAATTTTCCTCGATTATTTGAGTGGGTACAATGTAATCACAAAGTCCTAAATATGGAAGAAAAAGGCAGAACATCTGAGGAATTCACTGTGAGAAAGATTCCTAGGTTGGTCTCTGGCTTTGAAGAGGTTAGGAGGCCACAGCAAGTGAGATCTACAAACTGGCAGAAGCAAGAAAACGGATCCTCTCCTGGACTCTCCAGGAAGGTAGATGCAGACATATATTTTAGCCTGGAAAGACCCATGTTGAACTTCTTGCCTTTGAAATCGTAAGTTAATAAATTTATGTTCTTTTAGGCCACTGAATTTGTTGTAACTTGTTTGAGTGGCAACCATAAACTTAATATACACTATTAGGCAAGAAGATCAGATGACTTTTACTTTCTACACTTTGTGGGCCAAATAATTGGTTAGACACTTTACAAACTTTTTTTTTAGTTCTGACACCAGACTCTAAGGTCTTAATCAGTGTCCCATACAACTTGTTAATTAATCACTGAACAAACTACTACCATATGCAACACAAGCCAGCGTACATAAGGAGCCCCTATAAAGTACTCACACACGTGCTGATAAGTAATTAATAATAGATTGACTTTTCTATTACTAACTCAATTTCTAACTTTCCAAAGAGTAGCACATTGGTCCACAGGAATATTCAGGAGCCACAGCTCTGCTGCTTCCCCAGCAGAGGGATCAATGGCTGGAGCAACTTTGAGCTCCGCTCATTCTACTTTAGCTGAACATTACATTCATCATTTTAGATAAACCCAAGCCTTTGAGAGTCCCTCTTCTCATGATTCTGAGAATAAGAAGATATATGAACCCCCTAGCACACCCTGGGGAATCATCTTAATCAGGGTGTTTCCCTCAAGGTCTTCCAAATAGCTATTTTTTATGGTGTGAGAAAGTGAGAGCCTATCGAACATGAACCCGAGTTACAGATGCGCTCACGGTAAGCATCGTATAAAACAACCGATCCATTTTTCCCTTCATCTTTCCAAACCTGTTTTTATCTGTTTGAAATGTTTTCTCTCTTGCTCTGTAAGCATGTTACGTGCCGTGCCTGACTCTCCCTATGGTATTTGCTTTCCATTAACTTCCTATTGATTTTCGGTTATGTGTATACTGTACCGCGGGAACGTCAACTGAGAATGCCAGACTGAAGGAAGTTCTGAACTGTAACTGTTTTATCTCGGTGACAGAGTATATACCATGAATATTACCTGTGGCCTCTTTTTAAAAAAATGCATTTAAAGGCAGTTGTGACAAGTAGGGTCAAGTCTCACTGAGTGATGATACATATAAATTACAGCGGGAAGATGGCCGGCGTCAGGGGATAAAGGATATTCAAACAGAAAGGGCAGGTTGAAACAGATAAAGATGCATTTTTGAAAATATGGCATTGCAGAAGGGGAAGCAAAGTGTAAATCGTTACGAAAAGAAAAGTACCAAGAACTGGGAAAAGCGGGGAGGAGTGGTAAGGAAATAACTCCTAGCAGGTTGAGATGACACCTCGAAGGGAAGACAGTTTTTGAAACAAGTGAAATGTAAAAGCTGTTGTAACTCAGTATGATTAATAATGCCTCTCATGTTTAAAAGCATTCCTAGTTTTATTGTTTTGGTTTAGAAACTCTGAAACCCTTCGAAATCAGACAGACTTGAGGATGTATTAACACAAATGCATTTAACTTTATTAGTCTTAGTTATGTCATCTGTAACACAAAGATATTAAGTGTTAACTTGTAGAGTTAGTAAAGGACTTAAGTATCTGCAGAGAAACTAGTAAAGTTCTATGATGTAGCTTATATATATATATTTAAAAGTACTAAATGTAACCAATATCCATATTTTTATCAAAACTGATTGAAGTGAAAATTCGTGAAGGTAGTAGGAAAGATTAGCCATAAATAAAATTGAATGACAATATTCAAGTGAAGATCACATGTGTTTTAATTTCTTTCAATTACTATGTAGGATTTGACTGAGGTCCACATGTTGATTAAATGTGCATTTCCACTAACAGTAGGAGGAGAAATAGAAAAGGTAAGGAGATTGGCATCAGAAATGGGATTTTTTTTAGCTGATGCTTTGTGAAAAGATTTCAATTAATAGAGTGTAGCAAGATTCCTTTGTATCACTGGTTCTCAACCTTCCTAATGCCACATCCCTTTATTATAGTTCCTCATGTTGTGGTGACCCCCAACCATAAAATTATTTTCACTGCTACTTCATAAGTGTAATTTTGCTACTGTTAGGAATTGTAATGCAAATATCTGATATGCAGGATGTATTTAGGCGACCCCTGTGAAAAGGTCGTTTGACCCCCAAAGGGGTCGTGCCCCATAGGTTGAGAATCTCTGGTTTATATTATTGTCATCTATTTCTTAAGTCTGTGAATGCATGATTTTGCTGAGCTAAAACTGAAATTGAAAACTTTTTTTGTATTAAATCAATAACAAGTAATTTGCTAAAGTTTCAAGATTATATTTCTCTTTCACATAGTATTTTTGGAAATGGAGCTAAATTATGGACATAAGAAAATTTTATCATGTTATGCAAAATGTTTACATGAAAAGCCCATATTGCTCCAAGAACCTTTAAACAGTGCTCATCCCCATGAACACAATGCCGTGTCTGGAGCTTCTTTCTGATAAGAGCAAGAGAATTAAAAAAGGTGTACTTTTGGAGGAAAGATCAGTTGCCTACGATAGCTTTATGCCTTTTTTTTTATGTGTCATTTGTACAAACAGGAAGTTTCTATTTATCTTTAATGAGTTGATTGTTTGAAATATTGTTTTAAAAGTTACTTTTACCATGTTTTATTTGATACATTCAAGATTCTAAAGCAAGATGTTTAATTACAGAATATTTTATATTGATTTTGTTTCTTTTCTTTCCATCAAAAAAGTTCTTAGAGATACTTCAAGAGCAGGAAATAATGCTTTCATGGTTTTCTCCTTTGACCTGCCTGGGTTGGGGCTGACTTGGGCTGAGTGGGTTATAGGAATATGATTGGCAGAATGACTTTCTCTTTCTTTTCTTTTTTGAGACAGAATCTCAGTATGTTACCCTCCGTAGAGTGCTGTGACATCATAGCTCACAGCAACCTCAAACTCTTGGGCTTGAGCTATTCTCTTGCCTCAGCCTCCCAAGTAGCTGGTACTACAGGTGCCTGCTGCAACGCTCAGCTGTTTTTGTTGTTGTTGTTGTTTAGCAGGCCCAGGCCAGGTTTGAACCCAACAGCACTCGTGCATGTGGCTGGTGCCCTCTCTAACCACTGAGTTACAGGTGCCAGGCCCAGAATGACTTTTTCTTGCAGAATGACATTTTGGACTATGAAGTAACAGACCACTAATAGTATTATGAGTAGAGGAGAAATAGAAAAGCTAAGGAGATTGGTATCAGAAATGGGATTATTTTTAGCTGATGCAAAATAATTAAAACTTATTTGCAAAAAAGTAATTAAATTTTCATGCAACCAAATTAAGCATGCCTATACAAATTATTGAAAACAGACATGAGTGCCTATTTATTGAGTGTATATTTTCTCATTCTCACCCTCTTCCAGGAATACCCTTCTGGTTTTGAAAGTCAGCCTCTTGACAGATTGCTTGGTATTGCTGTAGAGTTAAGGCTCCTTGTGGACCATGGTTCAATATTAGAGTTCACCACTTTTTCTGACTGGAGAAGAGGAAGGCCAGGTTTTTAAACATCTGGGGAGAGAATGGATATGCTATTACCTGTGTTTGTCCTATTATGTTATCAGAGTTTAGAACTTTTTTTTTTAGTTGAATAGTTAACATACTTCATAGCAAAAAGAAAAAATTAAAATACATATTCATTATTGAATGTATTTTAAAGTATACATTTTTCTTGTAATCCAGGTTTGGCTTTACCCCATAGGTCATTATTATATACGTTTTTATTTGATAACCAAAACCAAATTCATAAAATCAATAAACATATATTGAATTACTGCCATAGACATAATTCTTGTGGCTTTGTACTAGAGCTAAAATTGTGAACAAAACAGATATGGCTTCTATGCTCATGGGATTTATGCAGAAGTAGGGAAACTAGGAAAAAACATAAATAATTATAAATTTTGAAAAGAGCAAAAACAGAAACAAAACAAATACTATGTTAGGAAATATCAGGGATGCAGTAATTTATTTTAGCCGAGTCATCAGAAAAGACTCTTTGAGGCGATGTCATTAAATACCTAAAGAAGACGTGATCCAATGATAAGCTCATTGTAATAGTTGTGCCTTCCAGAAGGATCTATAATTACTGGCTTAACTGTTAGGCTGATGAAGTTATTAGAAATGAGGATGCTTGGGACTGCCAAGGAAATAGCTATCAGACAGCTTGGAGGACTGGGAAATTACTCAATGGTAAAGTAGATGACAATGAGAATGAGCTTTTTTGAGACCTGTTTTAATGCAGTTGATGTAACACAGACTGGGATGGGATGGACAGACATCTAGAATCTTTTGGATGCCCTAGTACACATGCTACTATATCTAAAGCATGCCCCAAAGCACTTGGGGATTTCTCAGAAGAGAAGTTATCAAACTGGAGTAAGTATGGAATTACAGATAGAGCTGATTAAAATATACATTTCTGGGCCACTGTGAAAGTTTCTGATTCAGTTGGTCCAAACATTTTACCCATTTTTACCAAAGCCTTTAAGGGCGAGGATGAGAATTTTTAAAAGGAACTCTCTCTAAGAATGATCTACATGACTCAGGCTTGTCCTGATGACGGATTCACCTTCCGTGATACTATTACATCAAAGGAGAACGTGAAGGAGGAGAGGGGTGTGTGGGTATAAGGAGGTGCATGGTTCTTACTGGCTTATTTCCTCATAATTCAGTTAAAAGAATGTAAATGGTGAAATTTCTCTAACTATTTTATATACTTTATATTTCCAAGAAATCAGAACATACTCTTGTGTTCTATAAATCCACCAAAGTAATCTTTAAATCATCTTAATAGAGAGCCAAAACATAGCTACTCCTCGAAATTGCAATGCCATATAGTTTAGCTTTATTTTCCAACATGAGAAAAATCATAGAGGAGAAGTTCTACTTGCAGCCTAATTCATTTATCAATGATGCAATCAAGACTGAATCTCCTAACCACAGTTTGAGAAATAACCTATACTCTGGCAGAAAATACTCCTGATCTTTTCTTTACCTCACATTGGGTTGTTCCCAGGTCAACAGTTTCAGAACGAGAAAGCATGGGAGTTTCCTTCTGACACATCCTTCCCTGTCTATGAGTGAAGCTTTGCTCTTTCACTGTGTTCATGTGGTTGGCACTCCGTGTTAGATTATAAGATGGAAGTGGAGTGGGGAAATTAAGTCCAACATTTGTTTTAGTGCCTCCTATGTGGAAGCCTGGTGACATGTGCTACCAGCACTGAGCAAAAATGTCAATGGAAGGAAAAACTCCTGTGAAAACAGGAGCAGAGCGGTAGGATGTGTAGCTGTCAATACCTCAAGAGCTGTTACACTTGCTACAGATAATACTTTATGATTTTAAGGTGGGAGAAGAAAGAAGCAGAGAACATTACAAAAAAATTTCAGTTAATTACGTAGTTGATATTCAATAAACATTTGAGATGTTAACCATATAACCTTCCTAAGTAGCTGCAAAAATTAGACTCCATATTTAATGGTAAAAATTTGACCAATTCAAGATGACATAGAGGCTTGTGCATGGAGGAGGATGCCTTGTAGGCTGTTCAGAGAGCAAAATTTCCCTTAGCACATTCACTGATCACTGTTCAGGTCTCACGGGCATCCTTTAGGCATGGATGTCTGACTCATCATAAACAAGAGCAGCTCAGTCTCAAGCAGTGAACTCATGTTGACCAAACACACAGAAAATAAAAGTATGAATGTAGATTCCGAAAAAATGTCCTTTGCAGCCACTTGGATGGAACTGGAAGCCGTTTCCTATGTGAAGCATCTCAGGAACAGAAAAGCAAATACTGCACGAACTCAGTTATAAGTGGGAACTGGATGGTGTGTGTACATAGTCATACAGAGTGGTAAAATGGACTGTGGAGCCTCAAATGGGGTGAGGCTGGAGGAGGGTGAAGGATTGAAAATTACCTATTGCATACCATGGGGTCCTCAAACTTTTTAAACAGAGGACCAGTTCACTGTCCCTCAGACCATTGGAGGGCTGGACTGCGGGCCCTGGGGCAAGTCAGCTGCTAAGCCGGACAGGCAGCGGCTGCAAAAACACCTGGCAGGCGGGATAAATGTCCTAGGCGGGCTGCATATGGCCCGCGGGCTGTAGTTTGAGGACGCGCTATTCAGATGACTGGTACTCTAAAGCCCTGACTTCACCACTAATCAATTTATCCATGTGTCAAAGAGCCACTTGTATTCCCTACTTCTATTGAAATAAAAATGGATTCTTCAAGAACATATCTGACCAGAGTTAACCATTACTGAAGACTCTGAAGAGCTTGGAAGAGCTGCCCTCTCATTGGTCTTTCCATCCCTCCTGAGGCTGCAGACCCTGTTTGAAAAGTGGCTGCACTGTCCAGCAGAGGGTGTTTCTCCAGACACTTTGCTTTCAACTCTTTCCTTGAATCTTCCTTGAATTTATTTCCTCTCATCTGGTTCTACCCTTTCCATCCTATGCTTCTTTCCTCATTCCCCTTTTTGCTTAATCTCTTTGTATTGATCAAGATATCTGATGGGGCATTCTTTTCAATGCTTTCCTTGGATATGGCCTTTCAAATGTTTCATTTTGTTTCCCCAAACTGCCTCTTAATCCCTATGTCAGTCTTAACTCTTCACCTTAACCCTGTGTCTACATCTTATTATGGGACCAGCGACTCAGAAACTTACTGGACAGTTATGTAATTTGATGTTTAGAGGCCTCAGATAAGGAGAGCCTAATACACCCATCTGCACACTAGGAATAGACTTGTTGCTAGAATTAGGTTGTATCTTGAGTCTTCATCTCCTTCCTATGTAGTAACTAAATGAATACTCTTAATATTTGTCTCCAGACACTTCTTTTTCTAGAATTATGTTTCTATTCATTGTTACCTCTGGTTTATTTATTTTTTTGATAGGTTAATACCTTCAATAAGGAGAATGTCAAAATTGGCCAACTTTAGAGTTATATTCTTTTTCTGGTAATTTGCTTTGCTTTGCTTGAATCAGTTACATGTTAGCCTCCATTTTTTATCAGATGGAATTATTTTCTTTTCAAAATATTCGTAGGATACCCCACTGCCATTCCTATATCCCACTCACAGTATTTTTATTCTACGTTGGTAATTGAATATGGGATCCATCGATAAAACACATCATTCTATAGTCATTTGTGTAGGTTAAGACCTGGAATAATTTGTTAATTGGCTAATTCACTTATTAATTCCTTTAAGGCATATGGTATTTATTGAGTATGTACTACTATGCACTGGGGACTGTGTTATATGTTTATAATATCACAACAAACAAGTTAGTCACAGCATCTATGTTCTAAGTATTCACAGAATAATTGGGAAACCAAGTATGTAATAATCAATACTGTTACCTAGATAAGGTAGGAACAATACAGTTTTATGGGACTATGTATAGATACAGTGGCTTTTATATTATACAATTTAGTGGACCATGTAATTTAAATAAAACAAGGTGACCCGAATAGATGAAGAAGGAAATGAAAATATTAGCTAATAGTGAAATAAATAAATGGCATTACTGGTCTGGAAATGCTGCCAAGTCTTTTTGAATGAAAGGGAGGAAAATAAATACTTACTTAGGTTTGTTCCCTCACAAAGCAAAAGGAAAACAAAAATCCAACAACAATCTGAGGAACAGAAAAGCATTCAAGAATAAGGCTCAAAATTATCTCATAATGTAATAAGTAAAACTGGAAATCAACAGAAGTTTTGCAGAAAGAATAGATATAAAAATTGTAAACCTCATGAGAAAAAGGAAAGTCTAGATCTTTATGAAATAAAGCTTTCAAGGAGAAAAGTTGATGTTTGAAAACCACACAAAAAGTCTAAAAGCTTAGAACGTTCAGCTCCCTAAAGAAATAAGGATACTATCATATAGATTTTATGAAGCATTTTATTTTCACAACAGTTGATCCCGAAAGTTATTTTTTTTCCAAAGAGAATCTACCATATAACAACTAGTAAAATAACAAAAACAACAGGTAAAATTGGATAAAAGACTCCATTTTCGAGCAGCTTGGGAATTTACCCTGTAATTTATCTTTGAGTTTTGACTTAACCCATTCCTGACTGTCTCATGTAACAACTGGTTTGTAGATTACCCTTTCATTGAGTAGTTTGTCCCTGAATGATAGGCCAGGAAAGCTTATAGAGAGTCCAGGCCCAACAACATTCAGACTACCCTAAAAATATCACCCTTCTGGTCATTAGCAATCTCTTGGGAAGGAGAGAATTGGTAGGCTATTTTTAGACCTATCATCAAAATTTATTTTTCCAACTCTCTTCTTAATACGATGGTAGCACAGGACGTCCACAGCCCATGCCATCAACCATGTCATTCCAGTACTTTAACAAATAGGCCACTGGGAGTAGGACAATGAATGCTTTTACTCCTTTGAAATGAAGGAAAGTTGGGATTTTGTCTTCAGGATAGGCTTCTTGGGGAGGCAGGCCAGTGTCTTCATATAGAAAAATTCCGGCCTAGGTGAACTGGAACATTAATCTGGACCAACACAGGACTTTGAACATAGTTGTGACTACCTACCTTTCACATGGGAATATTTGTGTTTTTTCTGCTGTCCTTAGCAAGTTAATGTTATATTTTAAAATATTTATCTGAATTTACTTGCTACTACATATCTGCTACCTTTTGCCCACCCAAAACCCATTGACTTTCTTGGGTCCGACACTCTCCCACCTCTGTCCCCTCCTTTGGAGGACTAACCTGCCCCCATTTGTAGGGTTTGTGTTTTGGAAGGACAGATAACCAACCTTGATCTGTATGTAGCTGTGATCCAGGCCTAGCCAATGAATTTACTGAATTACTCTAACCACAAAGCATAATTGATTAAACACACACCATACACACACACTTTTCAGGGGTAATCCTAGGGCTTAACTTTTGAAAAAGAGGAGCTCTTTCTACTGTAGGTGCTGAAAGGAGAGGACACCACCCTGAGCTGCCCGTGGCCACCTCACTACTCCCAGGGAGTAGCCTGAGTGAGTAAAGTCCACACAGAGGAAAGTAGACCTGAGGGAAAGAGACACACCACATCCCTGTTGATCTTATCTGAGCCACCATCTAGGGCCTTCTGAAGTTCAATTTCTTGAGCCTCCAGATTTCCCTACTCCTCTCTATTTCCCACAAGCCACCATGATTTGCATTTTTCTGTTACGATCACAATGTTCCTAGGTAATAAAATGTTTGTTTTGCTTTCACACCCATAGGGGAACTGGGGAGTGGCTATTAAGGCTGAGAACTCTCCACAGGGTCCACTTGTTCCCGAGGAGAGAGGGCCCTGCAGGCAGGCATCAGTGACACCTGGTCAAGCACACTTCATCAATGGCAGCCAGGGCTCATCTATTTTATGTTGACAGCTTGATAATAAATACTCCCTTGCCTTGTGAGGGAACAAGGTGGGTTCATTTTAAGTTGTACTTTCTTCTGTATAGAATAGCAGTGACAAACTGATATTTTAAAAGAGGAATTCCTATAAACACTCTTTGGTAGAGCCCAAGAGGCTGCAAGGGACTAGAACTAGAATGGCACCTCTATTCTCTAAGCTGCCCAAATAGAATATGCACATAGAAATTGTTGCCTTATAACCTGCTTCTTTCTATCCAGCAAGACTAGTGCTACAGAGGTCACAGATGCTGATCACTTATTCTGGGTAACCTTCAAAGAGGTGAATAAAAGAAGGAAACAAACTCCACTAAAAAGGCCTGATTTTCAGGCCTTCAACAATAGCTGACGTTGAGTTCTTTCCCTGGCAAATAAGGCTAGGATGAGACACTAGGATACTGGAATACTATTCTGGTGGTTTAAAGAAAAATTTATTACATAGATATTAATTATATTAGATGATGTACAGCATTGACAGTGCTACAATAGGGGAAAAAATCTTATTTTCTTTATGAATTTTCCAAGTTGTTACAGCGTTTTTTCCTTCTCTGTACTCTGCATGGAGGCCATTTATGTTCTAGCAGATGAAATGTCGTGTTGAGAATGCTCTAAGTCATTTGACAGGAGGGAAAGTGTTGGGTTTGTAACTTGGCAGCAAATTTTATTTTATTATTTTTAGAAAACTGTAACAGTGTATAACTTTCACATTGATAATTGCACTAAATCATGATCAGACAACTTGATAAATTCTCACAAAAGGAGTGTACCCGGGTAACAAATACCCAAATTAAGAAGCACAACATGACTGGCTCCCCCAAATCCTTGACTCAATTACTGTCTACCCATTTCCCCACCAAGGTGACCATCAGCCTGACTTCTAACGCTGCAGATTATTAACTGGCAGAGATTTTGAAAGGCAGCATGTCACTGAAATGTGGGGAAAAGTCCATTAATTTTTTGTTACTTAAAACTTCAGGGATATCTCTTATAACCATACTTACTTTCCTTCGAACCAAATAAGAACTCGCCCATGCTTGTGCTGCATTTCCTCCAGACTACTTTTGTATCTTTGGGGCATCTGGGTTAAGTAGGCATCTGTGAGAGTCCCCAGGAGGAAGGGCTGAGGGGGTGGCAGCCCTGAGCTTTCTTGCTCCCTCTCATCCCCCTCTGTCACTGCCACTGTTTACTCTTTAAATAAAAGGGAAAGAAATCAAAGGATCATTGAAAACATTCCATTTTCAGTCTCTTGCTTCATTCGTAGACCCTGCTTAGTCTTTCCTGATTTCTACCCTGAAGAGTGCCAATATCTTTTGGTTGCTTCACTTTCCTTCTGAGGAACCAACATTGAATACAAGTAAACAGGGTAATAGATGGTCTAGGAGCACCGGGTATATGTGCCCTGCGTGGCTGGGTCAAGTGGAGGGAGTAGGTGGCTTGCTTTGGAAGAATAATGATCATTCCAATGCTCTGTTGGCTGTTTTGGGGTTTGGCACTGCCTGAAATAATAATACCTTGGCTATTTGCCACAGAGAATTCTGAATAGTTAACTGAACTGATTAACAACGTAGATGCACCCTCCTCAATGAGAGATGCTTCTCATCATGCTGGAATATTGGAAGAGATTTGACTTTGAGAAGCATAGAGAAATGGTTTGATTCAAAAGTAGGAACCCTGGGTTTATACAAATACAGCATTAAGCAAATTCACAATTAAAAGAATGTGCCTTTAGGGTGGTGCCTGTGGCTCAAGGAGTAGGGCACCCGCCCTATATACTTGATGTGGCGGGTTCAAACCCAACCCTGGCCAAAAAAAATTGCCAAAAAAAAAAGAACATACCTTTAGAGAGACAGATACCAAATCTAAAATAGTCAAACTTACTGAGGGGAGTGGAATGGAGGTTGCCAGAGACTGGGGCTGGTAGTGGTGGATGGGAAAGGGGAGATGTTGGTTAATGAGCACAAAATTTCAGTTAAATAGGAATAAGTTCTCCTGTTCTATTGCACAGCAATAGACTCTAGTTAATAAAAATATATTGCATATTTCAAAATGGCTAAAAAAGAGAGTTTTCAATGTTCTCACCACAAAGAAATGATAAATATTTGAGGTAATAAATATGGTAATTAGCCGGATTTGATAGTGTGCAATGTATACATACACAGATCGAGCCATAACATTGTACCCCATAAATATATACAATTATTTGTCAATTAAAAGTCAAATTAAATTTTAAAAAAGAATGAGCCTTAAATGATATTGTGTTCTTTTTACTGAACAGCAATCTCAGTAACATTGATAATGAGAATCTATGGATTTAGCAATTTCCAGAACAGTCATTTTAATTGGATTTAAAAGGAATATTATGCAGAGTAAAACTGTCAAAATATTTTTTATAGTAGTGCCAGGGTTTCTTATGCAGAATTCATTTAAATACACATGTACACTCTATTACATTAGCTTCGTACCATCCTTCATGCTACCTATCTTTCTTCCTGTAATGAGCAATTATTGAGAACAGTTGATGGGGTGATTTTAAGAGTTTCATAAAGAAGGCCTCTGCCCTGAGAGGCTTACCATCTCCTTGAAGATAGAGATTCTAAGTTTGTGTTTTGACCAAGTGTCACCCTTGCCTGAAATAGTATGTAGAAAACCACAGTAACAAGAATAAACAGAAAGCGTTGAAGGGAGGAATAGAAAGATCTGTCTACTGTTTATATGCAAGTGTTGTGTGTGTTTATGCACAACTTGTAAAATAAAGTAGGAGTCATAACATTAGACACATGATGGACTGTCTGGCACTGGAATAGACAGGCTTGCCCTCCATAAATCTGGAATGAATGAAGGGAGTAACAAACAGCTATGAATACCTAATTAAGGATTAGAGTCCTCATCTTCTAAGTAACAAGGGGATATGCTATTTTTCTCTTTGTGACCAGAAAGGCCAGAATTCCTTGGATAGACTGAGCAAAGCTGCAAGTTCTCATAAATTAAAACAGAAATGACTTTTCAGTCTTAAAGAGGAAATTCCACCCAAATTGTGCACAGGCAGTGGAATGAGTTAGTCAAACAAATGAGAAGGAAACTTCAAAACATCTCATACTTGTGTATAAATTGGGTGGTTCAGTATCCTATCAACTATAACCAATTCATCTTCCTCAACGCCTAATACCACTTTTTATTTGAGTGACAGTAAAGGCTTTAAAATTATAATGGCAAGATTATTAACTTTATCAAATGCTAGACTTTACCAGATGCTGTTATATATAATTATACATATGTCTATATACATGTATTTGCCAAAATGCTATACAACTTTATGCATATATATATGAGTGCTATACACATACTTACTTAACTAGGTTTTTGAAAATTCCATGTGATGGGATTTTGAAAACTTAAAAAAATATTAGTTTATTGCACTTTCTGATAGGAATCCAAATATTTTATCGTTCCTTAAAGTCTCACATGTATGACTTTTTAAACATCAACTATTTTATATTATTCAATTTGTTTTATTTTTATATTTTTAGTAATTAGTTCTAACAAAATGGTTCACTTGGCTGTGCTCATGGGCAAGGCTGATGTCAGCAGGTTATCAGACGGATGTAGATGACATCTCTTGATCTCTGGTCCCATCACTCCCCTGTCACCATCAACATTGCTCCTAAGCGTGAGGTGGGCAATGCAAGTCAATTATTTTCTGACCCTTACAGTCTGCATAATTTGGTTATCCCCTAGATACAATCTCTATAAATAGTGTTTGTTGGGTTCTGGAAATTGGAGTAGACAGATGGCATTGGGGGAAATAATCACCAGTCTTGCCTACATATACAACAGAGCCAAGTGTGCTATAAAGAAGGCTTGGATGTTTCTAGTGGTCAGCATGGCATTTTGCTCACAAGTTTCCAACATATTATAAAATAAGAAACAAAACAGGTGAGGAAAAGGAAGTGTTAGGAATGTTTGCAGCCTATTTTTTTGAGGAACAAAGAAAAGAGTCTGGTTCTCATTCCACTGGGCATCTTTGTATTATTTTAATGGATTACATCCCAGATGGATATTAACGTATTGGTAGGGCTCAGTCAGCTAAGTGATCAATTTTTTTTTTTTTTTTAACCAGCAGCTACTGGGATTGGCTTGAACTGTTTCCTTAAAATGGCAGATTAGTTTTTACAAGTGGTGTTTTTAATACAGCTTCACAGCAAAGCAGATTTGTGTAATTTGGCCACCTGCTATGAACATCAATTTTAATCAATCACATATATCTTTGCCAATATAGTTTATCAGTGGTAAATGTTTGAATATTTTGAAATAAATTTCACGATAACATTAAGCAGCCATCTGGAATTATAGATTTCCTCTAAATGGCTTACAAGTCATAAATGTGAAACACTATATACAGAGAATATATACTTCTAAGTCTATCCATTTTATCCTTGTTTACAATATGGTTTGCAAGGACATTTTATTGTGAAAAATGCAGAATATTTACCTTCTTACCAGGGCCCATGAACAGCTATGGGCAGAAAGGCGTTTGGGCTCTGCTGGTCTAGACCTGTGTGTTTAGATAATGAATCCAGCTGCTCTAGCCAGGGCTGCTGAATGATTATTATTCAATCTCTGTGGCTTTCGGTTGGTGTAAAATTATTGCAAAAATGAAAATCTGCTTTCTGATATTTATCTCAAGAGATGTTACTTTAATAATGTGCTCCTAATCCAAATATAATTTGTAGGAAAAAATATTGTATTTATCCTGTATATGTAAGTTAGACACTATTCCCCCACCCCCATCAGAGTAGTAACTTCCCAGACTATTTAAGAAAGATAAGAATTTGCATAAATATTATATTCCAATAGGGATCTGTGAAACTAAAGGTCTTGAGCATCTAAGTTAGTAGTAATTTCTGTACTTAACCCCTCAATCCACTTATTTCAGCAAACTGGCTTATTTTTTGGTTTTCTTTTCTAGGCTTATTTTAAATTTATTGGTTTATTCATTACGAGTGGTAGTGAACATGGGGGTTGTTTTTTATCTCCTGTTTTATCTCCCTTTTTATACTTCTTTTATTGCTCATTTTAACATGCCACCTGTGTGGGTTTCTCCTTGAAATAACTCGTGTTCCTCCAGCTAAGAATATATTTTATTAGTTTTATAGCTTATCTTACCTTCTATTCAAAATCAGTGGTCTTAAAAAAGAATGAATACAAATGTATAATGTAAAGATGAACAAAAAAACACTCAAAAAATATGTGGGATTGCCAATAGAAGACCCATTATTAGCCCTTATAAAATAAAACTGTTTTTAAAGCCATTTTAAATGGGATGACATGCTATCCTTTTAATTACTGTGGCAATATTGAAAATACTATATATGGGACATACAATCTCTCTTTATAGAGATTAACTTTAAACATCTAAATGAACCAAGAATCCCATAATCAGTCTTGGGCATTCCAGATTTCATCTACAATTAAAACATTTTATGTATTTGAAGTGTATACCTAATTAGGTTATTAGGTCATATAGAGAGGTGTAGAAATCTTGAACACATACATACAAAGTCAACAGAACACACATAATGGGCTGGGTACTTATCTGCATCACTGATACAAAAAGCCTGTGAGATAACAGAGGCTAACACAGGGCACACTGTCATCTGAGTACCTCAGTACCTCCCCTGTACACGATGTTTGTGATACAAATTGATGCATGGTATAATAGTTATGAATAATTATTTGCTTGCAAAATATAGGAGGAAGCAACTCACTCTTCCTTGAATCATAAGGATTTCATGGAGGAAGTCATATGTGTACTGTATTGAGGAACGCATAGGAATTTATAAGGGAGAAATTGGAGGTGAAGAATATTCTAATAAAAACATAGTATGCTCATAATTTCAGCTACACAGGAGGCAGAGGTGGGAGAATTGCTTGAGCCTTGGAGTGTGAGGCTGAAGTGAGCCATGATTGGTCACTGGATTCTAGCCTGGATAGAATGAAGCTCTGTCTCAAAATAAATAAATAAATAAATAAATGAGTAGAGTCCGTTATGGCAGAGCCAAGAAACTGAAGGCATAATGTTAGGAAAGTGAGCAAGTTGGTGAAGAAGTAGAGTAAGGACTTCAAACTCATCTAAGTTCAGGTTATTAAGGGTCTTAAGGAATTATTCTGTAGGCAAGGAGGACTGCATGCTATTTTAAAGCAGAAGACTGATGTTAATGGATGGGTTTTTAAAAATACATTATACAGTAATAGTGTGGAGGTTGTACCAAACAAGAAGACTGGTTGAAGGGCCAGTTACACTGAAAAGGTATTGATCTGGGACTTTTGGTTTTCTATTAGCCAAAAAGGAAACCATGGGTTTTTTTTTTTTTAAAGGATTCAGAAGATCTGTCATAAATGCCATTTGGTAGCATTAGTTTTTTTGCTAGATTATAATAAAACATATAAAGATTAACACTGTGCATACTTTTTTTTATTTTTATAAACCATATTTACTTTTGAATGAGCACTTAATTCACACTCTTTCCTCTCCTGCCTGCTATGCTGGTAACAATTAGGTTCCCACCTCTGAAGAACATTTGATCTGACCACACTGAGAGCCATTGTGAACAGAGGCCCCAAACCAGGGCTTTTGGAATAAACAAGAATAGCAAAAAACAGCCTTTCTCTTTGCTTAAAAAGGGGTCATGAATAGGAAGGTCCACATACACACCTTCTGAAATTAGAAAAGGTGGAGCTCAATGCGAAAATGGAAACCAAAATATATCAGGAATGAAGTTTAGTGTCCCCCATATGCTCCAGGTCAAGATAATTTTTCAGAAATAAGTACCTCACCATTTGGGCTAATATATTAAGAATTGGCCCAACCCTAGCATTTTTAAAAGAAGATGTTTCTGTTTCTATTTCATTACCCAAAAGGATATAAAATCTACAAAAAGTACACACATAATGAATTGGAATAAATCAACTCACACATAAGAACCGTTCCTGGATAGTGATGTTTGGATGCTGGGAATATTTAGCACATTATTTCAAAATAGTAAAATTCAGAGCAATCTGAGAAGTGAATTCTAAAGTGGCGGCTACATTTGCTGACTGGTTTGTGTTTGACACACATTCATGCAATCCTCATTTTTTTCAGTGTTGTATCAAGAGGCCAAGCTCTCTCATCATCAAAATAAGTTATTTTGTACATTATGGTGCACAGGACCACAGAGGAAAAGATGCTTCCTTGGAAGGTGACTGGAAGGCATTTTGCAAAGTCAGTATCACTCTGTGGTGGAAGGAGCGGAGCCCAGGACCTTAGGCTTCGTTAGTGGCCCTGGCCTTGGCGGCAGCCGCTGCTTCTCCTCTTCCTCCTCCTCCTCCACTCGGGGTAGAGGTCCAGGTAGGTATTTCTGCACAAATTCCTGCATAGCCCAGAACCAGTCCACACAGTCTGGCCCCTGGAGATCTTTGTGATCTATTGGAAGCTGGAAATGGCGGGCTTGGAACTGTTCACTGGGTATCACCCAAGCCGCGAGCAGTTCCAGTTACTGTCTCCATCTGGCAGTATCAATCCAAGCGCTTCCTATGGCTCGTGGGGGAGGTTTGGCCACCAGCTCGGCATTGCTTGGAGTTTCGTGATCTTCTTTGGTCACAGACGTGATTTGGTCCCCCCTTCCTGCCGGCGGTAGGACATGGCTGAGCCAGGTGCTTGGACCGCCCAGAAGGGGGTCCACAGGGACCTCTCTCTCTCTCCTTCAGGAGGGCGGGCAGCTCCCCAGCAGGCCTCGTCAGCTGGAAATTAGATGTCCCGCCTTTCAATTTTTTTTAAGTTTATCATCCTATGATGACTTTAGTGCATCTTTATTCTTTCCTGAAGTCAGTTTTTTTTCCTATGTTCAAGTTACAATTACCTGTGTTGCTCAGAGAAATCCACAAAGTTGATGAATTAACACCATAGCAACCGAGAAGACCCTGTTTAAAAAATAAATCTATGTCGTTTCTCCCAACATTAGGCAGATCTCCAAAACCAAAAGCAATTGATTTGTGTTTGGAACTTCCTCACCAGACTCAGTTAAATAACTAGAAATATCTCTAAAAGGCAGCTGACTGGAAAGAGAAAGTGAAGAGAGTATGTGGATGAGGAATTCACAGAAGATACTTTAATTCTTCTGTAACTGAGAGTTGAAATGTCATTGACTTTGGAAAGTAGGAACTTCTGTTATGAAGGTTATTATTACATTATACAATGTCTTTTTTTTTTTTTCTGTCTTATTTACAGCATTCAAAATCCCTACTGTGATGAGTTATAAAACAGTATTCTTGTGCCTGGAATTGTTGGCCCATGTCAGTTATTATGTGATGGTTTTGACTTGATTTGACAGGTCAGGTCAATCAAAACAATCAAACAAGCCTCTATACCATATCTCGTCTAATTACACTGTCAAAATTTAGATGTTTTGTAAGAGTAAAGCATGCTAATTGTTTGCTGCAAGGAGTTCAAGATCTTAGCTGCCCTTCTAGCGTGGAAAATATTGTACGCTTTAGTGAATATGTAAAGGAATAGTTGGATTAACTTTTGAGCAAAGCAATTTATTTCCTTACTTAATGCAAGACTAGTACTAATGATTCTTGTAACAATTGTCATAAAGATGATTCATATTTTTCTATGTGGTGTTATAAATGCACCATCTAGCATAAGATAGAAGATTCTAGTTTAATTGCTAACATTTATCTTTTTGGGTCTCATTTTCCCCCTGGAGTAACATTTCTAGAAATGATAAAAAATAAATCATTACTTAAAATATTAGGCTTTAAAAATGGAATTCAATGTTATTAGGTAAAAGTTTTCATTGTGTGGGGGAGGCACATGTATCAACCTAGTGTATATATTATTTGGTCTGTTAGGCCCTAGGTATAATTAAAGGGTTAATTGTTATGATTGTCTTCGGGGTTCAACGTTTAGATTAAATAAGTGGTTGGAATTTGCTACATTTTTAATGTGAGAGGGATAGACATTTACTTTAATCTCACTCTTTCTTAAATAATACCTTAGATGAATAACTTTTTACGACCATTCTCTCTCTCTTGGCCTCTGCCTCCTCCAACTTTCATTGCTTCCTCCTTCCTTCTTTTCCTCCCACAAAAATTATTTATTGGGAGATTACTAAATGCATATAAAATGTGTTAATGTAATGGCAATATGTGGCACAGACAGACACCAGCATTTCTTAGATTAAAAAGACTGTTAAGATTGGTCTTGAGCAATATTTGAAGAAGGAAAGACCCACACTGTTGGAGGGATGGTGACTACAGGGCAAACTTGGCCAGTTAGGACCAGGTCCAAAAGTCTAGTAGGTTGGAGTCTTTCATAGATTGTAGGTGTGGAAGATAGGAGGTCATGTTCCGGCTCTCAGAGAGGAAGGTTCTATCAGACAATGACTTAAGCAAGGAAATCATAAACAAATTACAGGTCTACGTGGCCTTTTTGCAGGCCCTCTTGTGAAAAAAGTGCACAAAAAAGGGACATGACAATCGGAAGGAGAGAGGCACATGTGGCTTGGGGGAGCCAAAAGGGTGAATTCATTGTGAGAGAAACCAGGTCACTCTTCAGCGTAAGAGTGACTATTAGCTGGACCATAGTGGGAATGGCCAATCAAGGTGGGTCCTTGGCAGAAATAGTAATTTAAATTGGTTGGTTAGCTGGTTTTGTTTTTTTGTTCTTCTTTTCTTTTTTTATTTTTGAGGGGGAAATACGGCTACTGTGAAATCAAAATGGTATCTAAGGAGGATGATTTCATGGTTAAGAACATGTGCATCAGGGTCAGACTGGCTGGATTCAGCCCCAGCTTCACCGCTTACAAACTGCGTGACTTCGGGTAAATTGATTTAACCTCTTTGTGCCTCAGGGTTCTTAATTGTTAAATGGGGAAAATAATAGTAGATACCTCAAAGGATTGTCACGACAATGAATTATAATACTGTTTATTAGCACTTACAGTAATACCTTGCCAATAGTTGATAAGTCTGTAACAAAAGGGCTGTGTGCATGATGAGCTCGTGGCTGAAATGCTCAATACTGTGACTGTTGGGGGAAAAAAGATAGATGTGTGGTAGTTAAGAGTTTGGGATAGAAGAGCGTTTTGTGGTATGTAAAGGAAGGAGTGATCTAGACTTTATTCCTTCTCATTTGAAAAGGCCAGTCTAGTTCTTGCCCAAACATGCCACATTTTCCTCACTGTATTGTCAACTCAGTCAGGTGAGTAGTAAAATAATCTAAAATTTCCAATTCCTACCTGAAGGAACAAAGGCTGTTGAGATCCTAAGTCCTCTCTAGAGTTAGGGAAATTGGACCAAACTTATTTTTCCAAGCATCTTCAAACTAGAAGCTTTGAGACTTCTGATAAAAATACCATATCACACAGCCAACACAAGTCCCCATACTCTGAACAAATGGGCTAAACACAACAGCTGGAAGGATTCTAGCGCTGGTTTAGAAACTGTAACCTGTGTCTGGCTCATTAACGAATAGCTGGCCCTTGTGATCTGTACAGTTTTTGTGAATTAACACCTGGGACTTTTTGACAATGGAAAGTCTCATTTATTCTCTGAGTCCATAATTGTATCCATTTGGAGAGTCCTAACAATGTGGAGCTATTTTTTAGAAATTTGAGAATGATACAGATTAAGAAGTGGCTAATTGTCCTGTTGAGAGATTGATTCCTATTTTCTGTTATTTTAGGGGGAGAGCTCTATTGATGACATAAAATATGATTTCTCTCCAAGTCACTTTGTTCAGTCTGTGGGGAGTAGAAAAGGATTCTTCTTTACAATGTGTTTTCACATGATTTGTCCAAACTCATTTTGTATTCCAGAGTCACATACTGCTCTTGGGTTTTTCTCTCCACATTTCCCTCCAGTAGATTATTTATACTTTTAACAAAATGATGAATAGTTCTTTGTATATTCTAAATGTGTTTATTTCCTCTGGAGAATCTGAGTGAAACAACTACATTCTTGCAGAAGAATCCTAATATGGTTACCTATTTTTTTTTAAAATTGGCTTTATCTTTGATTCTAGGAATTCTCTACAAATTGAATGCTATAGATTAAAAAGCTATAGTATTTCATATTTTTAAAGCACAGATAAAATTATGGAAATAAGTTATAATGGAGAAGGGATTTTAGTTTCTTGTAGAGAGAAGTATTTAATAATATAAAATAAATCCACTTAGGGATTTACAAAATATTTTCTCTATATATTGCTCTGAAAGTTTTAAGACATGAAGTTATTTCCTTCTTTTCTGGAGATACTTCCTCCCTCCCTCTCTCTGATTCCTTTCTCTTCCCTATACCCCTTTATTGTATTTTGGCATTTAAACATTTTCTTACAATTTTGACCTACTAGATGTATCTGCTTGTTTCTCTACAGTAATATAATAGTTGATTTTGGAAAAGGAAGATGAGCAAAGTAAAGCTATGGAGCAACTAAGTCACAAAATTCTCCAGTGAATTGCTTCAATTTTCCCTTATTTATTTAATCAAATTATTATCAGAATTTATATTTAATTTTTTATGAATTTCTCAAAGAAGAATGATAGCAAGTATCCTTGAGAGTTTTGTTTTTTTTTTTTTTTTGAGAACTAGTCTCACTTTGTCACCCTGCGTATAGCGCTGTGGTGTAACATCTCACATCAACCTTCAACTCTCTGGCTTAAGCAATTCTCTTGCCTCAGGATCCCAAGTAGCTGGGATTACAGGTGCCTGCCACCATGCCCAGCTATTTTTTTTCTGTTGTTGTTGCAGTTGTTTAGATGGGCTGGGCCAGGTTTGATCCTGCCATCCTTGGTGTATGTGGCTGGTGCTGTAACCACTGTGTACGGGTGCCAAGCCATTGAGAGATATTTTTAAAATGTAGTTATAAAGGCAACCATAAGTAATTTTGTAGAATGTTGCATGAGCAGAAAATATATGCAAAATTAGCTGTGATTTACGTTATTAAAAATACTCTCTAAGATGGATATTAATAAACTACAAACTTAATTTTTTTTAAATTTTAAGCTCTGATCAAGGCACTGTGAATGCATGTAGATGACTTGTTTTATATGCTTATGGATTTATAATTAAGATGAAGAAGTAAGAAGCAGACACCATGAAGATACCTGATAGTTTTTGAGAGGCACAGATTTTAGTCTAGCTCAAAAGAGTAAAGGCATTTTTGGCCCTTTGTTGGGCAGGTGTACGTAAGCATAATTTCCTGGAGAAAGGATTTATATATTCTACTAGCTTCCCAAACTTTAAAATTTTAATTGTTCTCATTGTTTAGGGAGCTGTTGGAATAATCAGGGATGACCTCTTAGAGGAAGTAAGATAAATCTGGAAACTAAAAGTTGTGTAATATGCCTTTGAATGAGTTCACATTTAGAGAAAAGGAAGAACATTCTATGAGAGGGAAGAGTCTGATGGGACGACACAAGGCAGAAAAGTATAAAGCAAATTTATTCAGAAAATGATGAATAGCCAGCCAAGTTGAATTAGAGCTGAATTAAGTTGGGCCAAATTCTAGAAGGCTTTAGATTCATTCCAGTTAAGACATAATCAGTGTTGCTATGTCTTTACATGTTTTGGAAAGTCAAAATTGACAGTGGTTAGTATAAAACAGATTGGGAAGTAGAAAGAGATGAAGTTACTGTTACTGTGTTTTTTTACATAGCCCATATAAGTACATGTAAGATTTAACAAGAGGGAGAAAAAAAGAAAAGATGAAGATTAGAGAAAATGTTTAAAAAATGGAAAATCTTTTCAAATAGATGTGTAATTACAGGAGTAATTACAATAGAATAAGTGCATTAATTCACTCCAACAAAAAATGATTGTCTATACTGTGAGCCAAGCACTGTTCATGAGACTTGAAATACATCACTGAGCAGGGCAAAGTTACTGCTCCTGGGGTGTTTACCTTCTAGGAGATGATGCAGAAATTGTTAGTGATTGGTTAAATTGTGATGATGCAATGTGCCAATAATGAAAGGAGAAAATATTACAAAGTGGTAGAGCTATTTCTAAATTTTTATGATAAAACAGTATGTAAGAAATTTTCTCATTGGAATTGGGAAGAGATGATATCATTTGTCATTAACATTACATTTGAGCTAACGAGTAAAGTTAATGAAGAATTTTTATATTAGACAGTTTTTTCAGAACAGTGTTATAGTTCAGCAAGGTGATGAAGGAAAAAAGAAAGTGAAAGAAAAAAGAACATAGAAAACAAATGGGAAAAAACCAGAAATGCTTTGGGTAGTCAGATAACAGCATTGAATTAACTTGGTAGTGAACATCATATAAAATAGAATGTCATCAGTGTATGGAAATTTTCCATTATGTTTGTAGTGGTGAGATTTAACTCTGAGAAATATACTCTATAGTATTTCTATCAGTAATGTAGTTATCCTCTTGCCTGGTGATGTGAAAATGTTGGAAGTAAGGAGCTACAGTTTCCATAGGATACTAGTCTTATGATAATAATTATTATGGAAACTTTCTCTGCTTGGTGTAGATTTATGTGTAATTCAAATTTTAAGCTAGCAAACATTTATTCAGTGCATTCAATATTCAAAGGACTGTAAAATTTAATGTTTTTTAAAGAATTAAAAAAACACAATCCATCTTCAAAAAATACACCGTCCGAATAGGGAGACCATGTCGAATAGTCAAACCAAACCAAAGCTTTAATAAACAGAAACTTTGACAAGAGATGTCTAATTCTGGGGGCTATCTGGAAAGCTCTGACCAGAGGAGTGACTCTCAAAGTAGACCAGGTAGAAAAAGGCAGTCCTCATTCCCTCAGTGATTAGCTCTTTATACAACAAGCATCTGAAGCTAGAGTGAAGTGCCCTTGCAGTTTAGATAGCGCTTATGAAGGCTCAACTGGAATGGCATAACTGTGGTTTGATTCCTGAAGGGCAGGGGAAAGACCAAGAATTTCCCTTATCAGCTGCTTGGCCATATTTTGTCACTGTTGAAGAGAGAAAGGGGAATGGAAACATAATGTATACAGTTTGTGACTAACTGCAAAGGATCTTACGGGTAGAGTTCTGAGAAAAAAGCTATTGAAACTTTATGTGCATGTATATATGTGTAGGTGTGTTTTGTGTGTGTTCATGTATTATGTGTCTACTTGGTACCAAAATTGGTTTATAAATAAAAAGACCTCTCTTAAGTAAGTCTGGTTGCTTTTTAAATTTATGTGAATTGAGTAATCTTTGGTAAATAAACTGGATTTTAAAAATTATTGATAAAATAGCAATTAAAATGTCTTCCAAATTGTCAGCATTCATTTTTGACCAGATATACTAGTCATTTTTATATTTGAAGATGTCAGGGTTTGCAACAAAAGTTATAAAATTTAAAAATGCAGCCAAAAATATAATGATCTGTGTATGATTTTTTTGAAAATAAGACAATTTAATATTGTTGGTTTAACAAAAACAGCTCAGTCTCCTGAGTTAGCAGCAAAAATACCCACGTGTTTAACTTTAAGGTTCTGACCTAGGTAAAAATGTGGACGTGGCTAAACAAAATACATATCAGTAAATTAGAATACACAATACCAGAAGTAAATGATAACACAAACATAGAAATTTATGGTCAAAGATTTACGAAGGTATCTTGGTTTTGGCCACCCCTTTCTGAGTCTGGGTTCAAGCCAGTCTTTTACACATATATTTTGTTGCCATAGCTGAGGCCTTTGCCTAGAAAACTTTGAAAAAGAATCTCTGAACTGTTATATTTTGTATAGTAATTTATTTCAGAAAGAATAAGGTGGTTATTCTTAGAATCCAGAGGGAATCTGAAAACATCTGATTCTTTCTAATATAGTTGAATTTGCACTTAATTAGAAACATGTTTTAAGACCAGTTAGATTGTTTTTAAAATAGCTTGAGCTTGATCCTTGTGTAAAAAAAAATTATAACTTTATGCCATTATTTCAGAAGTTTGAGATTTATTTGGTCTACAGTCTAGTAATGTCCTGTCAATAAAATTTATTTTGGGATATTGGCATTTTAGACACATCAAATTAGTTAATGTCTTTAAGTAGGATGTATTCTAAAACTTCTATTGTAGTTACAGAACTTAAAGATGTCACATTATTCAGAATACCACGTCTTGCTCAAATAGTTGTGTTTGTTATTTAGGCAGGTTTTGTAAATTTAAAAGTAATAGTAAAAAGTGTATTTTGTAATTATTTCTTGGTCTGTGTTTTAAAATTCATTTCCTTCTCCTTTCTCCCAATTTTGTGTATGAAAATAAGTTTAGATATTAAATTAGTTTAGGCACTAAACTGATTTAAACTAGCAAAATTAATCACACTGGTTGTTTATCTAACATCTGCAGGCTATCAACATGGTTAAGTAAACTGCTAAACTAGGCAAATGTAAATGAGATAAATGTAATAAAATTTTAAAAAAGTTTTCTATGATCTACTTCTTTTGAAACTTCTCAGATTTGTATCTCAGAAGTTCATAAGTTGCTACTTCTTATGGCTTTCAGTTTTCCTCCCTAGAGAAAGCCTGAGATGATGACCCTCCTCTTCAACCTTTTTGTTGGCTCTTGTAACTTTTCTCTCTCTCTGGTTCTAAGTTTGCTCTTAAGGTCCGATGCTGAAATGTTTACCTTGAACTTCTGAAAACCAGTGTTTCTTCTTAGTTTCTTGATGTCTAAATTGTTCAATTTTTTTTTAAATCTTCCTATGCTGTTACTAAGAGTTGTGTATTTCCCCTTTCAAAGTATTGGTTTATTGTTTCCTATATAATATAATGTACTTATGTTCTTCTTATGTCTGATAAATTTTGGTACCCTGTTCACTAAGTCCAACTTCCAAATTGTCTAAATGGGTTTTCCATAAGAAAAAATACAAGCACTTAATACTTACAACCACCTTCAATAAACCAAACAAGAACATCCACTGGGGGAAAGACTCCCTATTCA
>CAUYQV010149565.1:0-41342 GCA_963574575.1 Galagoides demidoff | reverse complement strand
AAATCTCTTCATTGTGTGTCCAGAAGTAAATTCAGTGTCAGATGCCCTGGACAAGGGTTAAGGGAGGGAAACAGCTAGGACTTGTTCTTTTTATTTTATTTTATCATAGTTGTGTACATTAATGCAATTATGGGGTACAATATGTTGGTTTTAAATACAATTTGAAATACTTTCATCAAACTGGTTAACATAACCTTCGCCTCATTTTCGTAGTTTCTGAGACATTTATATTCTACACTTAGTAGATTTAACATATATTTACAAAAAACTATCACATCTACATCTCTAAGCTCATATGTTTTTCTGATTGAAAAATGTAAAGAAGAAGAAAATATTTCCTGCAGCCAAACAGTTGTCTGCCTCCCACATCTCCATATCTCATTTAAGGATCACAATTGAAGGATGATGTGAATAATCACATTCTGATTGCCAGAAAACTAGCTGGTCAAGGACCGTGATTCCATAATTTCTCTAAGATTGTGCCATAATTATTTTGAATAAGTGCATTTATTTTTATGAATTTAATGAAAGACTAAGATTATGTGTTCGGTATTGAATACAGCAGACATATTTCAATAGTAGTCACTTTATAATTTCTATCGTTATTTCTCTGAGGGGATATCAAATCAAAACATAAAATTGAATGATATCTTTCCAAAATCTCTTTTTCTAGCAGATATTCATTCCATTCAAATTTCACTTATCAAGTAATGGATTTGTTGTGTTTCCTGCGTTGCCTCACAGCACAAGATGTATGGTCAGTCCGTGGGAAGTGGGAAGCTGCTCATTCAAATTAAGGCTCATCACTCTCCCACGGAACTCCTCAGGTGCATGAGGCGTCACTGAGAAGCTTTCTGATTCTTGCCAATGCAAATTTGGAAAGCTGAGCAATAAACAGGGGAAAGGGAGAATGCTCCATAATAAAAACCAAATATGACAACTCTTGTTTACTTAGATTCCTGAAGAATAACATTGAATAGCACATATAGGTAATTACTAAATTCAGCATTTCAAAACATTTTGTCATATTAAGCAATTAAGTAGAAAGTTGTTTCTTTACTCTTTGTTTTTTACAAACTCTTGTAAAGAAGATTAAAGAATATTGATAATAAACTTGTCATTGATCATGAAGAAACAATAAATGAATGACAATAAAGCCCTAATTTCAAAATACCTAATCTTCCTTCCCATTTTTCATCATTGTGTTTAAACATCTAGAGCAGGGGTCCTCAAACTTTTTAAACAGGGGTCAGTTCACAGTCCCTCAGACCATTGGAAGGCTGTAACGCGGGCCCCGGGACGAGTCGGCTGCTAAGCAGTTAAGGAAAGGGGGCAAAAACTCCCAGAAGGCCAGATAAATGTCCTAGGAGGGCTGCATGTGGCCACGGGCCATAGTTTGAGGATGCCTAATCCAGAGTGATACCTGCTTCATGGTTGATATCAATACATGTCTCTCTTACTGTTGTTTGACCACCTGCTTATTCTTAGAATTTTTCTGAAATATGAAAATATACTACCCTCCATGTACACATAATTTATACCACAATATAAAAGGACAATAAACAGAGAAGCTATGACCTTACCTTTCCCTCTTTCTTTCACTTTCTGCCACTCCCATGTGTATATTTATTATTTTCTTCATTTTCCTCAAATCCTTCAAGCAATAAAAGCACATTTTATTCAGATATCATTTTGAAGTAAAGTAGCATACTAAAATATTACGAGCCTGATCATTCTGTTTACCAATGTATACTGGTGAGTTTTCCATAGAGAGATATTTTTTCTTTTTTCTCTTTTTAGAGGACTTTAACCAGTTTTCTAATGAACTTATTAGTTTTTATTTTTTTCTATTATCAATATTGATACAATAGTTATGCCTATGTGTTATTTTATATTTATGGTGCTATGTTTCTGGAATAGAATTCCAAGGCATCCATAATTGGTAGGAACTTCTAGATTGTCTTCCCTAAAGTCTTCTTCATTTTTACCTCCACAATGAATGTATAAAAATGCTGTCTCTCTGGAGTATTATGTGATAAAATGGGTAGATGTGACCTACACTTACCTTATAAATCAGCTTGATCATTTTTTTCACATATATAAATCTCAATGCCGTTTAATAAGAAATTATCTTTAATCTCAATTTTAAATGTTTATTAAAATATTTTCAAATATTAAGTTATCCTTTGTTTTTTGGACTAAATACCACAGTGATATAATATGTTTTTATCTAAATGTAAGTTAAATGTTTTTGCTTTTTGTAAAGCTTTTAGACATTTACCTTTTTCTCTCTCTGAGACCTGGCATTGTCTAAATAGCACTGGCATCATCTTTGAAACTTCGATAGTGTATACTGTACTCTAGTAAATGTGAGTGAGACAGGCATTGGAGCAATCAGTCAGGACCTGAGGAAAGTGCTTTTTTTTTTTTTTTTGAGATGGAGCCTCAAGCTATCCCCCTGGGTAGAGTGCCATGGCATCACAGCCCATAGCAACCTTCAACTCCTGGGCTCAAGGGAGTCTCCTGCCTCAGCCTCCCAAGTAGCTGGGACCACAGGCACCCACCACAACACCCGGCTATTTTTTGGTTACAGCCATCATTGTTGTTTGGTGGGCCCGGGCTGGGGATTTGAACCCGCCACATTTAGGTGTACATGACTGGTGCCTTAGCCCATTGAGCCACAGGTACTGAGCCGGAAAGTGCTTTTTTTTATAGCATTATTTATTTATTATAGTTTTTTTTTGTCAGTATATACATTTTATCTATTTGGGGCTGCATTAAAAAATTAATTTTTTCTAAAACGTATCCATTTCATCTTCTTTTTATAATTTTTTCTATACACGTATTTGAATTTTAAAAAATTCCATTTTCACATTTCTCTCTCTCCATTTTCATTTGGCTTATGTGTGTTTCTGTACCATTTTTCCTTTAAGATATTCTGGATTAGCTTGTAACATAACTATTTTACTGAATTTTCAAAAGACAAGCTTTTGTATTTATTCACTTTAGTTTTTTCTAGCCTATTAATTTCTGCCTCATTCTTCATTGAATATTGTATATCCGTTCAGTTTATTTTGCTGCTTGTTGAAATCATGAGGCATTTTAAGATTATTTTATGTTTGTATTTTTAGTTATCTGAAATTTTAAGTTATGTATTCTCTTTGGAGTTATCTTTGTCTATTACACAGTGGTTTCATTTTTTTTCTGGCTTAGAGAAAAATGAGAAGTTCCATTTGGATTTCTCCTTTAACCTAAAAAGATTTGTTTAATAAGAGGCTTCTTAGATACTCCTCCGGGAGAAAGTGTTTTTCATAATATCTATGTGTCATTATCTTATTTTGCTTTTAGTTTCTACTTATTTGTGTATTTTTGAGGAATTAGCATAGAACTGGCAAACTCAAATAGGGGTGGATTAGGTTTGGTGTTTTGACCCCATTCCCTGGAACAGTACTTGGAACAAAGTTAGTATGGGATAAATATTTTCATGTTCAATACTGATACAGAAAATTACATTATTTATTAGAGAAACTATGTTCTGAAAATTCTCCAAACACGTTAGTTCCTTAAGCATACGGATTCTATACTCTCTCTATAAAGAATATGATTTATTAACCTGTTTCCATGGTTCTCTATATATTATCATACTAGACTTCACACACACACACACACGCAAATGCAAAAGTATGACATAATGATTGGACTCATGTGAAATGAATCATCTTGACTATTTTTTCTATTTTATTTGTGAAGATTACTTAATTAAATGCTTATTTTCCAACTCATTCCAATTCCTTTTGGCTATTTTTCTATTTTATTTGTGAAGATTACTTAATTAAATGCTTATTTTTCAACTCATTCCAATTCATTTTGGCTATTTTTCTATTTTATTTGTGAAGATTACTTAATCAAATGCTTATTTGCTTATGTTAAAATATACAGACAATATTTCTGGCTCAGCACCGTAGCTCAAGTGGCTAAGACCCCAGCCACATACACCAGACCTGGTGGGTTCAAATCCAGCCCGGGCCTGCCAAACAACAATGACAACTACAACCAAAAAATAGCCAGGTGTTGTAACAGGTGCCTATAGTCCCAGTTACTTTGGAGGCTGATGTAAGAGGATCACTTAAGCCAGGAGTTGGAGGTTGCTGTGAGCTATGATGCCAAGGCACTCTACCCAGGGCAACAGCTTGGGGCTCTGTCTCCAAAAAAAAATGTATATATATACACAGAGACAATATTTCAATGTTTTTAAAAAAGCACCTTAAGGTATTGAGAGGTATGCCTTGTTTGCTCCATTACGAATCATAAAACTCAAACCTTAAATACTTCAATTAGATTATGACAACTTCTGCTTTTATCACCAATATGCAAACTACTTGATAGTCTTCACCACCATCAATACAAGAAAAGCTGAACAAAGTAAAAATTGATTTTCTAGGACATAGTAGAGAAGGTGGTTCACAAGGCAAATTTTCTTCAAGAAATGTTAGAAGTTGATTAAGCGGAAGGAAAATTATTTAGATCAGAATAAACAATATACACATGGCGGACATAAAGTTCATGTGAAATTTTAAATTTTTTCTGGTTTAGAGAAAATGAGAAGTTCCATTTGGATTTCTCCCTTAATCTAAAAAATTTTAAATTTTAAATTGCACATGAGCTTTATGGCCACCCTTGTCCATGCATATATTACATCAAGAAAGGAAGGTTATAAGAGAAAAAATAAATAAGGGTAAAATAAAATGTCTTAAAAATAAAGAAAATAAAATGTCTTAAGCCATTAATCATACATAAAACTGATTTTTTCAAAGTAATTAGAGTAAAAATGTATTGCATATTTACTGTATAATAAATAAAAGAAATGTCAAAGGGTATTGGAAATAGAAATGAGAAATAAAAATAGAGTCCTTTTACTACAGGTGAATTGATATAGTTTTACTTAAAAATGAACTTATTTTGCTTTTCAATCAATATTTTAACTATAGTGCAATCCCAACATTTTTTAAAAGTATAAATGATATACTAAGGAATGAAATAAAATGGAATCATGATACTAAAATTAGTCATGCCAGAAAAAGAAAAAACAAAGAATAAATGCAACAAATAGAAGATATATATATATCTCATATATATTTTTTATAACTTTATTTTATGAAGTTATAAAATATATACGTTAATCTAATTTTATCAATAAATGTATGAAATGTGAATGACTTAAATACACTAATTGAAAGTAAAAGCTTGTAAGAACAGATCAAAAATTTGAAGAGATCCAATACTATGTTATTTACAAGAAACTCACTTTAACTGTAATGCCCTCCCAGTGCCAATAAAAACACCTATGACCCAGACTATGGTTTCTAATATAATCCTATGATAAAGAACCAATGGCTCATTGTGGAAATGTTTGATACTAGGATTAGGTCAAGAAATGAAGATAAACACGAATCATCCTGCACTGCCAATAATAAGACATAGTATGGGAAATAAATGATTGTGATGTGTCCAAAGACGGCAGATCTTCTAATGGCCAAGTGTAGAACACTGTAAGCAATGAAATAAGTGAAGTAGTTTGTTTATATTTTAACATATAAAACAAATATTAGTGAATCTATGATTAAATAAATGATTAAATAAAAAATTAAGAACATAAGTACCCCATACAAAATTCCAAATAATTTATGAAAATACTTTACATTTAAGGTGGCTGAGAATAATTCCTTGCTATGCCAGAGATAGAAATGCACTCTGCTTTTCTCCCAGAAAACTTAGTATAGAAGGAGGGGAAAGAGTAATTTTACACCGGATAAAAATGACAAATACTACCTCAAGCTAAAGATCAAGGTTAACATCAAAATGATGTCATATTAAAAGTATATAGCTTTGATCTATGATAATGCAAATGCCATTTTATCTGCAACTTTCCTTTATAAAACATGTCATTCTAGTTTATTAGTTTCCTAGGGCTGTTAAATTACCACAGACTGTGGTGTTCAAACCAAGAAAAAAATTTTCCTTTTATAATTCTGGAGGCGAGAAGTTCAAGTAAGTTTTTACAGATTGAAATCCAGATGTCCCTAGATCCATACTTCCTATAAGAGCCCCTTACAGAAGATGTGTTTCCCCTCTCTCATCTGAGAGTGGCCATTGCATTTCTTGCTTATGGCTGTGCCACTTTATTGCTGCCTCTGTGGTCACATTAGCTCTCGTTTTCTGTGTACATAACATCTCCCTTTTATCTCTTTTAATGGACACCTATGATTAGATCTAAGTCCCAAATAGGTAGCGCAGACAATTTCCCAATGTCTGAATTATAAACCAGATCATATGTGCAGAGATGTCTTTCTTTATAAGGTAATACTTTAAGGTTCCAGTGGTTAGGAACTGGTATCTTTGGGTGACCAATAGTTAGCCTACTCCTGAAAGTCTAAGACGAGTAGAACATAGCAAAAATTGCAATTCAGGAACATTTCATCAGTAATCTCATAGTCATTATATCCTCAGAAATAAGAAATATCTGAGAACTAAGAAGTACACATCCCAGAGGAGAGTGGGAACTCATGACTCATAGACATGATGTGGGATCCTCAACTGGGTCCTGGACAACAGCAGCAAAGATATTAGGGCAAACTGAGAAAATCTGAGTCATATACAGGGTTTAATTAATACTAATGTAGTCCTTGGGAGGCCAAAGTGAAGAGTAGTTTGAGACCCAGAGTTCAAGACCAGCCTCAGGAACACA
Organism: Galagoides demidoff; assembly: GCA_963574575.1. Classification (NCBI taxonomy): domain Eukaryota; kingdom Metazoa; phylum Chordata; class Mammalia; order Primates; family Galagidae; genus Galagoides; species Galagoides demidoff. The sequence continues at coordinate 34,597 of CAUYQV010149565.1, read as the reverse complement.
AGTGAGCATTCTTCTCTAGGAAGAAACAAAAATAATGGCTCAGTGCCTGTGGCTCAAGTGGCTAGGGTGCCAGCCACATACACCTAAGGTGGTGGGTTCCAATCCAGCCTGGTCTGCCAAACAACAATTGATACTGGATTTTTGACTTTGGATTCCCAGGCTCTTGGTCTCGACGATTCGATGAATCAATCGATGGACCACAGGATGGACAGTAAGTTAGGTTTTATTTACAGCAGTATTATTACAGCTTTTACAAAGAGCCAAATCTTGCAGAGCAGGATAAAATAGGTTTTATATAAGTGTCACAGCTCTTACAAAGAGCTAAACCTCCTCACAGGGCAGGATACAGATGTTACAGCTCTGACAAAGAGCCAAACCTCTGTGCAGAGCAGGATGCAAGTGTTACAGCTCTTCCTCTTCTGCTCTCTTTCCCTCAGAGGTCCACAGCAATCTGCTGAGGTCTTTGCTCTCCTGCTCTCTCTTCTTTGATGATCTGCGATGATCTGCCCCTAGGCTTTCTGCTCAGGGGTTTATATAGGGGCAGTTGTCCAATGAGCTGAGAGATTAGCTGATTGGTCTATAAAATAACCAGTCAGGAGCAGGATTGAAAATGGACCAATCAGGAATACACTGGAGGAATCGCCAGTGTTTTCCCCTGATCACCTGGTATTTTTTGTTACTGTAGCCTGCCCTGGGAGAGGAAAGCTCCCCTTTAGGCTCCAGCCTGCTGGTTTCTGTGCCAGCTGCTGCCAAGGCAGAGCCTACAGGTCATCTAGCACTGATCTACTGGAGCCTCTGGTGGGAGAGGAAAACACCCCCTTAGGCTCCAGCCTGCCGGTTTCTGTGCCAGCTGCTGCCCAGGCAGAGCCAGCAGGTCCTCTAGCGCTGCTCTACTGGAGCCTCTGGTGGGGGAGGGAAGCTCCTCCGCTTGCTCCAGCCTGCTGGTTCCTTTGCCTGCTGCTGCCGCCAAGACAGAAGTGGCAGGTCCCCCATCCCTGCTCGGCTGAGCTGGCTGGGACACCACTTTTCCGGTATCATAATGACAGCTGCAACAACAACAACAAAAAAAATTAGCCAGGCGTTGTGTTGGTCGCCTGTGGTCCCAGCCACTTGAGAGGCAGAGGCAGGAGACTCGCTTGAGCCCTGGAGTTGGAGGTTGCTGTGAGTTGTGATGCAATGGCATTCTACCCAGGGGGATAGCTTGAGGCTCTGTCTCAAAAAAAAAAAAAAAAAAAAAGAAAGAAAGAAACAAAGAAACAAAAAGAATAATTTAATAATTTTGGTTCATTAATTATGTAAATTTTACCATAATTTTTTAAATGACTACATTAAGAGAAACTGGGCATGGGTTATTTGGGAATTATTTATACTTTCTTTGCATTAATTCTAGACATATAAAATTGATAAAACTATTCTAAAGAATTCTTATTAAAATAAAATATAGAAAAATTTGGATCAACATTTACCAAGTATCCTGGCCATTTTTTTTCAAGCCAATTACTAAACTATCTAACACTGTGTCATGTTGTAGATGCCTTGCTTTCCTTTTACCTTCTGCAGCTACAACCAGCTGTCGGTGTGATAGCAGGAATTGTGACTATTATGGTCTTGCTTACTTTCCACTACCTCATGCAGACTTGTTGCAGAAGTCAAATATAATAATAAGTGACATGGAAAAGAGGAAAAATTAGCTAAGGAAATACATTTTCTCATGTAGGATTACTAGCCAGTGGAAAAAATGAAGAAATATGTGCCTTTTTTGCCATCAACTTAGATTGTGTGATCAATTTAAATATAGGAGTTAAAAATATAACATGTAGAATAAAATTATCAAATTTAAATGTAAAACCCTTGGTTGCAAAATAGTGACGATGTGCTGCACATATTTCCATAAAACGAGAATGAGTACTATATTTATTTTGCTTAATATTATTATAGATGTAGACATTCTAAGTAAAAAATTATCAAGATGCAGAAAGAGATTGAGGGGTTTTTTTACTACTTGCAAACCAGCAAATTAGCTGCCTACAATAACAGTGTTATAGGTGCTAACAGAAGACACGGGACTCACAGAGCAGGGATCAGTGCATTTTATTATTGTCTATAATAGCAGCAGCTCCAGTATTTTTTCTACCAACATTTTTCTCAGCTTCTTCAGAGTGATATGAAGAGGATAAAATCATCCAAGAAGATATAATGTATGTCTTTGTGGATATATACATACATTCATATATCTTTTATATATGTGTGTATATATAAAAAAAAAAAGTATGCACAGATACATATATGCGTACACCGAGAGACAGAGAGTGCATTATTATTACGAGGAATTTTCTCATGCAACTACAGGGGCTAACAAATTCCAACTGCAGGTTGGGTTGCCAAGCTCCAGACCCAGGAAAAGACTACGCAGTAGTTCTAGTTCCAAAGCTGGTAGACTCAGAATTAAGAACTAATGATCTAGTTTACATCCAAAGGCAGGAAAAAATCTGATGTCCTAGTCTAAAAGTAATTTCCTCCTAATCTGTTTTTCTGTCATATTTAATGCTTCAACTGATGGGATGAAGAACACTCACATTAGAGAGGACACAGGTTTATGTGACCTGCTAATTCAAATGTTAATCTCAGGAAAAAAACAAAACAAACAAACAAACAAACAAAAACCATCCTGACAGAAACATCCAGAATGTTTGACCAAATTCAGTCATGCACCCCGATAGAAAGGTTTCAATCAACCATGAATCACTAATATATATAAAACAGTGGTTTCTTAAGATATAACACCGTATTTTCACTGTGCCTTTTGTATGTTTAGATATGTGTGGGTACATAAATATCATTTTGTTACAGTTTCCTATAGTGTTCAGTATAATAACATGGCATACAGGTTTATAGCATAGGAGCAATAGATTATGTATAGCCTAGGCGTGTAGTAGGATATACCACCTCGGTTTGACAAGTACCAGTAATGTTCACACAGTGATAAAATGGCCCACATCGTGTTTCTCAGAAGGTATTTCCATCATAAGCAATATATGAGTGCAGGTGGACGCTCCACAGCATTGTTGAGTTGACATATAAAATTAGCTGTCACAGGCTGCCAGCCTGGCTGAACTTGCCTCCAAAGGAGATATTATCTTTATTTTATTTGTCAATAAATAAACAAACTCGTTATTGCCTCCAGTGGAGACTCTGTCTCTATTTTCCTAGGTGGTTCATGCTGAACATATCCATGAAATGACAGTCCAGACCAAAGGCAGGCACTACCTCTGGTCACAAGATACTCTGACATACAAGAGACCACAGAGACTTGTACACTGAGACATTTGAAGACGCCTTGTGTCCATGCATTATCTGGGAATATTTAAGTAGAAACACTTTTTTATATCTGTAATGAACTACTTTTTGAGTTTGACAAGATGAGGCTAGAATTACAAATTTATGTACCAAGGAAAAATTGTGTAAAATGCTTCCCAAACTACATATGCAAGTAATAACATGAGCTGCAGAAGTTTTAAAATTTGTCAGTGCTCCATGCATAGATGTGAATATAGCACAATGGCTATAAAGAAGTGATTTGCTGGAACATTGCAGTACTTAATTTTGAAATCCAATTTTAGATAAAATATTTCCCTGATATGCTATAATGATACTTCAACTTTTTTACGTATATATAGTTATAATAGAGAGAGGATCCAGTAAATGTAATATATTTCTTTAATGTTTCCAGGGCAACATATAATGAACAAATTAGGTTATGAAATTTTATGTGGATGAATGTCCATGTCTCCCCCTTACCTGCTTGAAAAATTAAAACAAAATAAACCGATAAGCCTCCTTCTAATAATGCCTAAATTAAAAATACTGAAGACTATGTATTTAAGGGATACAAATTTTGCTACTCTCATTCCACAGCTCTTTAGAGATCTGATTACAAATTAGCATTAGAGGAAACTTACTTAATATTGTAGCCTATCATACTCAGAAAACTTCCATTAGCTGACAGTCAGTCAAAATAATCTAATACAAAACCTATTTTCTAATAAAGTGTCGACTATTTCATATAACTTATTGAATACTATACCTAAAGTAAAAAGTCGGATGGTTGCATGGATGCTCAAAGTATGGATTCTACTGAATGTGTAGCACTTCAGCTTCACTGTGAATCAAAACATCGTAACTTGAGGCATTGTAAATCCATATTAGCCTACACGAGGAGTCCTAAAATTAGAAGTTGAATGTGTGTGTGTGTCTACTCTGCTGTCAGGAAAGTTATCCTGCAGCTGAGAAAAACCTGTGAATCATTACTGCAGAGATATTTGAAAGATTACATGAAATATGGATAATGTAGATAGAGAAAGTAAAGGATCTGGAATTTAGCTCCAGTTGCCAGGCACAGTGGCTCCCCTGTAATCCTAGCACCCGGGGAGGCTGAGGCAGGTAGACTGCTTGAGCTCACAAGTCCAAGAGCAACCTGAGCAAGATGGAGACCGCCTCTCTAAAAAATAGCCAGGCATTGCTGCGGGCACCTGTGGTCCCAGCTACTTGGGAAGCTGAGGCAAGTGAATCGATTGAGCCCAGGAGTTGGAGGTTGCTGTGAGCTGTGATGCCACAGCACTCTATCCAGGGCGACAAAGTGAGACTCTGTTTCAAAAAGGAAAGGAAAAGGAAAGGAGAGTTTGCCAGTGAACAGAATATCTATTGAGATTAAATGATGGAAGTCATTGGAAGTCAAATGAAGACAGTATTTCAGGAAGAAAGAAAGGAACAAATGTAAGAAAGACTCTGATAGAATAAGAAATAGACCAATAAACAATCATCAGATTCAGTAACACACAGATCAGCAGTGCATGTGGATTTGAATGCCCAATCCTCTCAAGCATATCGTGGTCAGTCTGTTTTTTTTTTTTAATTATTTAATGCTGATTATAACAACAACCTTCCATTATCAATGAGATGATAATTTCTTCATAATCTTGTAGGATATTTTCCCTTATTTGGGTAATGTCCTTTTCCTATTTTTTTTTCTGTTGACTTATCTGAACCTTATGCTAACTTAAATGTATTTCTCTAGATTCTATGCAGCTTGTGGCATTGAAAATTATTACAGATGATGAATGTTGTTGAACATTAATCCTGAATTTTGATATATTCAAGTATGTCAATAGATACCTTTCATTTTATACTTTTTAGTCTCACTTTGAAAAGGATATCATGCTCACAAAAATTCATTTTAGCTGTCAGATTCATATTTTTATCACATTAATTCTGTTTATACTGAGAGCCAATTTTGATAACATCATCTATTACATAATTCACCCTTATTAATTTGTGTAATCACTCTTTATTGTATTTTAGATGTTAACATATGCATGGTTTTCTATTGTATTCCCTATTCTGTTTCAATGGTTTATTTACTAATTCATAAACCAATATCCCATTGTTTCTCATTAACATGCTTTTACAATATGTCTTAATATCTTATACACAGAGGTCTCATTTTGGTTTTTTGTGCTACTATTTCCAAATAAACTTAAATATTTATTATTGAATGAATACCTATTGGCAATTATATGCTTTTCAGGATGAATAGATACATTCTCATGTTGATGTGCAAAGACTGGCATAACGACCATCAATAAGCTGATGTATAAATACATTGTTTTATAGTTTAAAAATACCTTTGTTGATTGATGACATTTAGGACACTCAATTTACCAGATGGGTTAGAAGGCTTTTCTGTTGATGTCCTCATTATCCACCATATGTTTTTGACCTCATGGTAATCAGTAGCTAAAACTGTATGAAATGGTTTTGTATGATAATAGCCAAAAAGAAGATTCTATAACCAACCATATTATCTTGTTCACTACTATAATTACAAGTCTTTAAGAGTGATGTACTGTGCCATGTACTCCTGACAGTTAATAGGTGCAGACAGCAGCTTCATGCTTCCCAGTAGATGAAGGTACTGCCCTAGGCTTCCACCTGTTAGTCTGTTCTGAAGAATTGAGCCAGAATTTCCAGCACTCTTAATCCAAAGTTAGAGGTCTTCACAAAAGCTAATAGTCTTACTAGTTAACCCATAATCAACTGGATAATAATGCATCAAATAAAAGATAAAATTTGGGAGAGAGTTTATGTGATTATTTGTTTATAATATTATGGGTCTTGTTTTCAAAATTATATTTTCTGATAGGTGTATGAGAAAATCCTTCTTTATCTGTAATGCTCAGTGTGGTTGGCTATATTTACATAAAATGAAATGAAACATTCTTTGAATTATACCTTAACTTAAATGACCCCATGTATTCAGGAATAACATCCTAATATTGGCATACACATGTACTAGATATGCTGAAAGGTCGTGTAGTAAAAAAATCATGCTTAACCACACACACAAAAAATTTGTAGACATTTTCTCACATATAAATGTAAATTTTAAACTAAGTTCCCATGGTTAATTTTTAATATCTCTAAAATGTTAGTTTACCTTATGAACATTCATGTCATATCTCTTTGATTAGTTATATGTTCTCATATTTTTTTTTTTCTTTTGAAGACAAGAGTCTCAAGCTGTTGCCCTGGATAGAGTGCTTTAGCATCACAGCTCACAGACACCTCCAACTCTTGGGCTGAAGTGATATTCTTGCCTCAGGTTTCTAATTTTAGTGGACATGGGGATTTTTGTTTTTTTCTCAGGGTGTTCTTGAAGTCGTGAGCTCAAGCCATCACCCACCTCAGCCTCCCAGAGTGCTAGGATTACAGGTGTAAGCCACTGTGCCCAGCCTGTTCTCACATCTTTCAATAGACATTTAGGGTTTATAGAAGAGCTGTATATTCGTTAATATCAGATAAGTTGTAGCATTTTGTTCTTTTGTACATGTGTATTAACTTATATTACATTCATAGTAGGAATTTTCTGAGGTAAAAAATTTAGGGTTGGCAAAGGTGTAGAGAAAACTGAGTTTTTCCATGTTCATTCAATGTACCAGTAAATTGGTGCACTCATCACAAAAATACAATATGGGTGCTCCTCAAAAATTAAAATTAGTGCTACCATGAGAAGAGAGAAAAGAAGAAATCAAGTTTATTCATCGATAGTCCCCCTTACTCAAACCCTCTCTACCTACAAAGCCAGGAAGACAACTCACTTGATCTACTGTGAAGTTTTCTCAAAGTTCACTTCCTCACTTCCCTGTATAGACAGGTAATAATGAATACATGTATATGTAATATTTCATTCTGATGGTACATTATGTACTCTTACAAATATACAGATGTAATGATAAAAGATAGTGGAAGTATTGGTGTAGAAGGTGATGAGATTTTATCATTCTTTATCTCTAAAAAGGCTGGCTTATTTAACGCTAAATTTGACTTAATACTCACTCAGTCCCTGGGTCAAAACCATCATCTAATGAAAAATCAATAAATGTGTATTGCATTAAAAGTTTATGATATAATAAAACCAATTTGGATCATGGAAATAAACAGCCGTGAGGACATTTTGAAGGAGGTATATTTATCTTCTGCAAATTCATAGTGACATTTTCATTTTTAGTTTAGAAAATTTATGTATATAGTTTTGCTGAAGGAAAAGAAGCAGAAAACTCACTATGGTATTTACACTTGATCATCTGTTAGCAGAGCTGAAAAAATATGTAAATAGAATGAGTTGGTTGCATATATTAGTATTCAGGCTCTTCTTACTTTTCCACTTTCATTTCATCATAAAACAGAGGAACTTTTGAGAGTGGAGAGAGCTCAGCTTGCAGTTGCTTAAACACTTGCATCGTTGATGAGGCACTTAGTATTACAAAGCACCTGCATATTTTTGAAATGTTTTGCTTTACAGTTTGAGCAAGGTTGTAAGGATGTGCACATGTATTTATGGCCACAGATAACAAGATGCAATAGTTACAGAGAGAACAATGTACTGAACTACTATTAGTGATTCCTCAGTATAGTTTCACATAGATGATATTATATGTGCTGTCACTCCAGACAAGAGCATGTAGAAATTAACCATGAAATAATGATTAACATTGATTTAATATCCGAATTGTTTTCAGGAACAGTTTGGGAAGCTACTGTGTCAGAGAATAATAATGCAGCTATCCATTAGATAATCTTAGGGAAATAATGGTTTTCCCTGTGTACGTAAATCAGCCTCATATGAATCAGTTCATTTCGGCACTGCTAAGAGATAGTCACCCTGATAAGAAATGGAGAAATTTTCTATATTAACTATTGTATAATTGAAGTTAGTCACCTGAAATAAACAACAAATTAGCTCTGGTGACTGATAAAGAGGGAAATTTTAGTTTTACCATTTGTGTGAAAATCAAAGTCAAAAAAAGCAATAACAATAAAAATTGTACCCACAAAGTTTCACCAAAGCCAAACAGTAGATGTGGTATGACTATTGAAAGATAGATTATAAATTACATACCCACGTATGCTTTGGCTTCAGGCCATCAATTGATAGACACTACTTATTTTTTCTGGGTAACATAAATCTATGTTTCAAACAAGCAACATGAGCAGTCACTTTTCCCAATAAGACAGATGAATGGGCAACAAACACATGAAAAAATGCTTATCATCTCTAATCATTAGAGAAATACAAACTGAAATCACCCTGAGATATCAGCTAACCCCAGTGAGACTATCCCACACTACAAAGACCTAAAGTTGCAGATGCTGGCATGGGTATGGAGAGAGGGTTACACTGATGTAATGCTGGTAGGGCTGCAAACTAGTACAGCCTATTTTTAATGAATTATGAAAATAATGAAAGTAGATCTCCCATTTGATCCCACATCCCATTACGAGATATCTAGCAGAATAAAAACTCATTTGCCCACAGATGTTTATAGCAGCTCAATTCATAGTTGTCAAGATGTGGAAATAACTCAATTGCCCATCAATCCATAAATAGATTAATAAACTGTGGTGCATGTATACCATGGAATACTATTCAATCATAAAAAAGATCGAGACTTTACATCTTTTGTACTTTACATTCTCCTAAGTAAAGTATCTTAAGAATGAAAAAGCAATCATCTTATGGACTCAGTACTAATCTGAAAATAGTAGATCAATAATTATAGCCCCACATGAGAGAAAAACACAAACTGGAGAAGGGGGAGGGAAGAAGAGGGCTCAGTTCAGTAAGTTCCCACCGATGGGTTATAACATAGGGGTATATGGCACACTCTCTGGGTGTGAAGAAAGGAACAAAGAGAGAAAGGAGGATGGGATGGATGGCATTATTAAACCATGGTGAACTAATGCAACCCCAGGAAAAATGAAAAGTTTAAGCAGGAGAAGGCAAAGTTGAAGGATTCATTTCTCTGATACAGGTCTCCCTGAAATAACCTTCTTGATTCATCTCCCACTCATCTGAGAGATGGGCTCCCACATTGTCAATTCCATCATCTTAAATAACTAACCAACTAGGCATCTGAGAAAGGCTTGATGAGAGGCTTGACCTCTCATGGGAAGCACATGAATAACCTACACAAAAAAAAAAAAAAAAAAAAAAAAAGCACATGAATCTCTTTACCCCGACATGGCAGAGTCTGGCCCTCCTCTTCTGACCACCTTCTAGTAAACACATAATGGAAGAGATTGAGTCCTGGAATACAATGCAAATCAAAAGAAGCCATGTCCTGAGAATGTGCCCAGACACAGGGGGCCAAGAAAAGATTCATTCTGATACTATGACCTCGTCTAAGTAAAACAGAGGACTCCCTGGTACTCTCTCCCACACACCCATCTGCACGTCCTCAGTAGTAAAGGAAGAAAAAGTTAGAAGTGAAAGTAGCTCAGGGAAACTTACCCCCTCCTGACTGGCTTTCCAAAAGGTTAGAACAGAAAGGTGGCTCAAGGTAGTTACTGAAATAATCAAAGAAAACAAGTAAGTAAGGCTCTAGCAATAAAAATAAAGTACTTATTAATGACCGCTCAGCAAGTCAGGCCCCATTCCAGTGACTGCAGGCACCTTGGAAACCAGTCTCTTGAGTTTGGGACACAAGGAGTATCAGCTGCTTCTTGTTCTTGAAATTCTCTCTGGGTCTTAATTAACTTAGTTCTCAAAACAGCCCACCTACAAGGTCTCAAAAACAACTCATCTGCAAGGTTTTCATCAGTCTCATTTTCATAATAACTCATGTTAGCCTGACACAGACCAGTCCAAAACAGCCTAACCACATCTGTCATCTGCCCTACTCTTATTTAGCTATCTACTGAACAAGATTTGTATTCAATTGTAGTATAAACTACTATGCTTTTGGGTAGTTTATTATATAGCAATACATAAGCAAACGCTGTTATCATACACTAATTTTGCTAGCATAGGTTCCATTGTGTCTGCCTACTTTCTAGTTTACTCAAGATATTGAAGCCACATTTCCCCCATTATCTCATCAAAATATATATGCTAGGGTGTATGTGAAGATTATAAAAAGTCTTATTCCTACAATAACAAAATAATGCATTTGGTCCTTCTTAACCTACATATTTTGGATTGAGTTAGATACTTTAATATGCAGGTGTTAAAAAGAGAAGCCAAACTATAAGAATATCATGACCATAGAACTTCAAGTTCTTTTACTCATCTTTATTGAAGTTAAAAGTTCCAGGTTTTCTGCTCTGAGAACCCTAGATTGCTGAAGATTCTGAGTGGTTCAATCTTAAGCACCTTCATGGAAACTACTAGATAAATTCTTGACAAATTTTGTAACCCCATTTAAAACTTTTAAAAACAGTTAAATGTTCCAAATGTACTTCAAATTCAGCATATTCGGAACAAATCATTTCTTTTAAAATCTGATTACATTTTTCTAGCCTCTGGCTTAAATAAAGTGGAGTATGTTAAGACTTTTTATTTTCTGTCTCGATTATTCTTTAGCTAACAAATTTGTTGCCAATGTCTGTGTATTTTTTAAAATATTTATTTAATGCACTATTTCATCCCCATTTCCACTGTCACTGATTTCATTCCAAGACATATCTCTTTATGTCTAGATTATTAAATTAGGTTCATATCTATTTTTTAGTAATCTGTCATTACATAGACATGTACAGATATTTTTATGATATGCTTATGTTATATTTATATGTAACAATATTTATTATGTTATATAGTGTTGTATTAATACACTAATAACTCCTGCTAATGTTACAAGTTCAAACTTTTCTAAATTAAAAAATAAACAATAACCAGAATGACTTCTGTTATGGATTGAATTTTTTTGTCCCACAAGTATTCATATGTTTAAATTATCTGGTTGGTGACTGGGAGGTGATTAGATCATGAGGTGGAAACCCTCACAAATGGGATTACCGCTCTTATGAGGAGACAAGAGAGCTTTCTCTTTCTCTATCCCATGACTCCTCCACTGTTCCATGTAAGGATACAATGAGAAGTTTTCAGTCCCCACCCTAAAAAAGGGCACTTGCCAGAACTTGATCATTTTGCCAAACTCATCTTGGACTTTCAGCCTCTAGAACTGTAAGAAATCAATTTATGCTGTTTATAGTTATTCAGCCTATGGGTCATTGGTATAGGAGCCTGATCTGATTAAATATACATCTAAAGCCGTACTATTGTTTATGGTAACAGGCAAACTTCTTAGAATAATCAATCAGGCCCTTTATAAGCTACTTGCAGCTACTTCTCACATGTAAACATTGTTTTCCTTGGGTTGGATGAAAGCAGAGGAAATAGTGGTGGTTTCTTAATATCACCAAATCATTCACAACTTCCAACTCTGCACAGCCTCTTCTTGTGGCCTGAAACATGCCTACTTCTTCCCAGTGATACCAGACAAGGTGGCACCGAGACTGGCCACCTTGTCCCTGGACCTGTTGCTCCTGCCTAGAGTGGAGGAATTCTGCCTCAGTGGAGAGGAGGAAGATGCTGGCACCCAGCTGATTGGTCTATTTTCAAAACCTGCTCCTGATTGGTCTGTTTTCAAGACCTAAAAGCTCATTGGACAACTGCCACTATATAAGCCCCTAAGCAGAGCGCCCAAACGCAGACCTCTGCAGACCTCCAAGAGAGATCAGGAGAGCAAGGAGGTTTGGCTCTTTGTAAGAGCTGTAAGACTTATATTACTGCTCATCTTGCTTTGCAAGGTTTGACTCTTTGTAAGAGCTGTAACACTTGTATTGTAAAACCTATCTTACTGTTGATCCTGCTCTGCAAGGAGGTTTGGCTCTTTGTGTGAGCTGTACCACCTGTTGAATAAAACCTAATAAAACCTAACCTACTGCTGATCCTGTGGTCCTTTGCTTCATTCTTCAAACCACAGAGACCAAGAGCCTGGAAATACAGTATCAAAATCTGGTATCACCCGTGCCTCTGACTTTGACTTTGTAAACTTCATTCAAGCACTCAGTGAAAATTTAGCTCTCCTTTCATCAGGAAACCCTTCCTCATTTCCCTGTTTCAGCTTAGTTAGTTTTCATGTAGTAAATTAATGTATTATCACTGTTAAGTAATCATAATAAAGAGGGGAGTGACTTTATCAATGTATCTTTATACACTATAGCTTGTGTGGTGACTATCAAAGAAAAAATTTATCAAAGTACAAGTAAATTAGAACAAGTAAATTAACTGACTACTCAATTAATTCAATGATTATTATTCCCGTTAATTAATTAATCTACTAATCAATACTTGGAAAGTGCTTGCCTGCCTTAAATTTGGTACTTCTCTCTCTCTCAATTTTCTCTCTTTGTTAACTCTTAGAGCAGAGGATAAATTTTTAAAACGTTAAGGAGCTTAGATACTTTTAGTATAAAAACAGTGTTTTAGAGGTGGCGAAGGCAAATCTCTTGCTCTAGACCATGCAACCTGTTAAACGCAAACTACATCACAGCACTTCAGGGAAATTTCTCCATTGGAAGACATGGGGCATTAGTGTTTTCTTGCTACATCACAGATCACCACCCACTTAATGACTGAAATGAACATGTATGTGTTCTGTCACAAGTCTGGTGGTCCTGCACTCTAGATCTCAGGGCTATATTTAATGTGTCAGCTGGGGCTGAGGCAACACTTTAGGCTCAGAGTCTTCTTTTAAGGTCTCAAACTTGTTGGCAGAATTCAGTTCCTTGTAGGTTTACAAACTGGTAACTTGTTGAGACCAGTTGGAAAGAACCTATGTTGCATCCAGGTTCTCCTTTTTATTTATTTATTACTATTATTATTATTTTTAAGACACCCTTGGTAGACTGCCATGGCATCTTAGCTCGCAACAACTTCAAATTTTCAAATTCAGGTGATCCTGTTGCCTCAGCCTCTCAAGTAGCTGGGACTATAAGTACCCACCACCATGCCTGGCTATATTTTAGATAGGGGGTCTCGCTCTGGCTCAGGCTGCTCTTGAACCTGTGAACTCAGGCAATCCACCCACCTCAGCCTCCTAAGTGCTGGGATTACAGGCATGAACCACCATGCCTGCCCAGGTTCTCCTTTTTAAAGGATTCAACACACTAGGTCAGATCTACTCAGGGTGGCATCCCTTTTGATTAACTTACTAACTGATTAGAAACCTGAATACCAAGACCATCTACAAACTCCCTTTATCATCTAACAAAATGGTGGGTGTGATAACTCCACACATCTCAAGTTCCTCCTAAACTCCAGGGGAGGCGATTATACCAGTGCATGAATTATTTGGGACATTTCATAAGTTATTGTGCTTATACCAAAGGAATATGTTTGCCTTTTGAACATATTGGATGAACATTTTTTTTAAATTTCATTGTGCTTTTTATCAAGGAAATAAAAATTTGATGATAAAATTGACAGATTTTTGACCACCTATTTCCAGTAGCATTTGCCTTCACACACACTGAGATAATCACTATCATAAATTTGATAGGTACGAACAAAACATTTATATATTAATAAATAGTAGGAAATAACATTATGGATAATTGACTTAAATTATACAAAAAGTAGCATTTGCTTTATGTTGCTTTACAAATTTTCTCTTTATAAAATATGTACTTTGAGACTGTCTCTACTGTGCTGAAGTTAAAAACTAAGTATGTGATATTAGTTCCATTTTGTTATTTGGTGCAGGCAAACTTCCTGCATTCTTAAAGACTCATCCCTTCTTAATCCCTTATTTTCTAACATCCTGCAAATTTATAAACTTCCAGTATTTTGCTGGGTTTTTCTAGCAATGTATTGTGACTTTGGAGTTAACTGCAAATACATTCATGTTTCCTACTTTTTAATTACTGTCTCTTTGATAACTATGAAATTCTGTTCATCCATATTTATTCATAGATTCTATATTTCAAATTTTTCTCCTTGTACACATTTACCTGTAGGCTCAGAATGAATACTCACGGTACTGTTTGTGCTCATTTACAGATATGTTTGGAGTGGCAAAATATTTGAGTCTTTGACATGCTCATTCCCAGCTGAGGATGAAAAGGAGATACTCTGATTTCTTGTTTCAGCTCTCTCATGAGATAACTAGAGGATGGGGACTGTCCAGGCAGTGCATTATAGTACAAGAGGCTTCTGCTTGGGGCCAGTGGGATGAAGTCTGAATCTTAACCCTGGCACCTGCTCATAGGATGTATTTGCGTCTCAAACATATCTACTACTTTAATAGGCAACATATATTCATTTATATTCATTGAAATTTCTGATATTTTATAATAATTTATTCATGTTTATATTTTTCCATGAAGATTAATATTTGCTACCTCTTTATTTTGTCCTTATTTTTTATTGTGTCTTTTTCTATCCTGGTGAATGTTTTCTGGCCTTCTTCTGCCTCTATCAAGTTATAAATTATCATAAGATAATATGATATGCGCCTACCTTTTTAAAAATACTACTCTAGAGTGTAATAATTATCACTTTAGTAATGTAATTTGCATTTTCTTTTATGGGAGAGGGATGCAGAATGCATTTAAAATTACTTTTGGGGTTTCCTTTGCAAATAGTTCAAGAATATGGGTACTTCAATTAAAATATGGAACATATAAAATATGAAAACTTGTAAAGACAATGGTGCCAAAAACAATTAACAGAAAAGCTGGTTTTACCTTTTCCCTAGAGAACGTATTGCAACAACTCTAGATTTTACAGATGAAAGAGAAGAATTGATTCATTTTCTTTTCACTTTAATGCCTTTAATAACAGACTACAACTATTGATGTCATTCCTATGAGTCATACAGATGTTAACACTCACTTTTAGAATCAGAAATGATTGGCATTTAGCATAAATTGTCCCTTTCAGCTTGTGGGATTTTTTTTAGTGATTTACATAGTGATTTGTGTCAACCCTAAAAAAATTCTTTTTCTTCTGATTTTGGCCATAAAAATTTTGCTTACAACTCTCAAATAAATAAGAAAATATTGAATATTGGACATGTAGAATGCATTATTAAATGCTAACTAATTTAGAAAACTGGTAATTAATATTATTAACAATGTCTGAATATGATTCAATATAACATATATTAATAGTATGAGGCCACTCATTTGAGAAAAATACAGCAAATCCCAAAAATCACCCAATAAAGTCACATACATAGGGAAAGTGGGAAATTGTACCTAAATCTACCCTTATAAATATATATGCACAAATATTCTTTTAAAATTTTATAAAATATGTACAAAACATTATGTATGCATCAGCCACCTTTTTGTAAAATAGGAAACAACATGTTTAACTTTCTGAAATTGTTTTAATACCTCTTTGCTGATTCTTATAACTGAGAAATTTCTAATTTGGGAATATAATTGAATTTAAAATGTTAAAAATCAAATATTCTACAGTAATAATTATGAAGCGTGTTTCTTATAGCAGCACATAGTTGGGTCTTTTTTTTTAATCCATTCAGCCACTATAACCTGTCCAATTAGAGAGGGAAGATAATTTACATTTAGTGTTAATACTGATGAAGAAAACCTTAGCATTGCTGTTTTGTACCTTGTTTTCTGATTGATTTGTGACTTTTCTGTTTCTTTCTTCTTGCCTTCCTTTGTGGCTATGTGTTTGTATGATAATGATTTAGTATTCTGCTTTTTATCTTTAGTGAACAAAAATTGGTTTATGATATGTTTTTTGTGCCATGGTTACCAGAAAAAACATGGTATGGTTACTGGCAAACAAACATTCACTTCATAGTTACCTCAAATTATTTTAAAGAGATTTTAAAGAGATGACAACTTATGACACACACAAAAGAATAGAAACAAAGTCTCACACACACACCAGAACTTTATAATTTAACACCACTCCCCCATTCATTTTTACTTTTAGTGTGTGAATATACATATTTTTAAAATTACCTCTCAACAGGTTACTATGGCTATTTTTTTTATAGATTTGTCTTTAGGGTTTGTACTAGATATATCAGTGTACTATACGCTACAAATACAGTAAGGGTGTTCTGGGTTTGTGTCTGTACTTAGTTTTATCAGTGAGATACATGCCTCAAATATTTTTCTTTTGCCATTACTGTTTTTTTCTTTCAGACAGTAGACATCTCTTTAGCCTTTATTCCAAGTCGAATATGGTAGTGGTGAATTCTCTCCACTTGTTTTTATTGTATCTGAAAGACTTGACATGCCTTTCAAATTTGAATGACAATTTTGCTGGATACAATATTCTTGAGTGGCAATTTTTTTTTTCTTTGAGTTCTTTGAAAATGTCATTTTACTCCATCCTGGCCTGTGGGGTTTCTATTGAGGAGTCTATAGCCAGATGAACTGGAGCTGAACTGGAGCTCCTGTTTATGTTATTTGCTTCTAATCTGTTGCTGCTTTTAGGATCCTCCCTCTGTCCTTCATCCTGAGAGTCTCACTATTAAATGCCTTGGGGTAGTCTTACTTGGATTGAATCTGTTTGGTGTTTTAATAACTTGTTGTATGTGGATATTTATATCTTTTTCAAGTTTGGGGAAATTTATTATTGCTATTATTATTATTTGCAGATCTTTTTGCCCCTTGCTTTTACTCAGCTTGCATTTGAGTAGCAATAATTTATAGATTTGGTCCGTGGAGTTAATTTTGGGTATGTTGTAGATGGTCTTCATTCCTTTTCATTTTTTTTTTCTTTTTTCTCCTCTGACCATGTATTTTCAAATAGCTGTTTCTGAGTTCATGAATTCTTTCCCTTCATTGTTTTAGTCTGCTGTTGGGAGACTCTAAAGAGTTTGTTAGTTCAGCAAATGTATTTCTCAGTGTCAAGATTTCTTTATTATTATTATTTCAATAGCTTTGTTCAATTTATCTGATAAATTTCTGCATTTCTAATTGTGTTATCCTGGAGATCACTGTGTTTCTTAAAAACTATTCTGAATTCTAGGTCAGAGAACTCACAAATTACCATCTCGTTAGAGTGAGTCACTGGATTTTGGATGTCATGATTTTTGTCTAGTTTTGTTTTTTAAACATATACATCTTTCTTTTCACTGAAATGTTAGGTGTTTATTCTAGTTTTCTCTGTCCAACTTTTTTCTGCTTTATATTGAATATACATGGTTAGCAAATCGTCAATGCTAGGTCACTGCATCTTAAGCCCCAGTTTGCCTTGACTTTAGCAAATGGTCACTGCACTACCTGTGCCAAATAGGCCAGGTCCCATGAGACTATCCTGGCAGTGTGCTCAGGCCAGGAAGGGGTTTGTACCCAGGGAACCTGGTAGAAGAGCATACCTCCTAAAGCCACTCTCTTTGGCATCTCCTTTGGCTAGGTGCAGAGTTTCTGGTTGGGGATCTAGTCCCACCTTCCCCTTCTGTCCCTACCTGTGCTCAGAGATGATTTCCTTCAGGCAGTCACTATGACAACCAGGCGTTAAGGCAAGGGCAGTTCTGCTGGAGAAAAAGAAGGTGAGAAAACTGATTGCCTCAATTTCGCTTTTTCCCATGTAAACCATGAGGTTAGGGGCGATTTTCTTTTTCATGCCTGCCTGAAAGCCCATGAGTGGAATTCTCATTCTCCTACTGCTTGCTCAGAGTGCATCTACTCCTGTGCAGCCCTGGGAACTGCTTCATGCTCATGCTCCGAGTTGCTGATGGTGAAGATCTTGGTGCTATACATTTGCCTTTTTTTGTTTATAGTGGAGAGAGAAGCCCACTTGCTGCTACATTGCCATTGTGGAATCAAACTTCTGTACCTTTTTAAAAAAAAAAAAAACAGAGAACCAGAACCTTTTTTAATGTGGTTCATCCTGTGGAGTTGCCAGTGAAAGAGAATTACCAGATGCAAAAGCTTCACCTTTCACAGATTCTAAAATGTACTTTTATTCAATTAACAGAAAATTGAAAAATTTGGCTCAGTGCCCATAGCTCAATAATTAGAGTGCCAGCCCTGGGCACCAGGATGATGGGTTTAAACCCAGCCCAGGCCTGCTAAACAACAACAAAAAAAAATTAAAAACTTAAAAAATTAATATTTCTGTCATATATATTTGTATTACTATAGAAAGTACTACTAATAATTATTCAGGTAATCTTTATTCTGTGTCTGAACGATTGTTATTCTTCAATATCCTTTATATTCTCTTACTAAATGTATATAAACATGGAGTTTTAGCTAGCATAAATTTATCCAGAATAAATATTACATTCCCCAGCCTGCCTTGACATTAGCTCTCATCCTGCTTTATATAATAAAGAACATCTATAAGAAGTAGATACCTAGGGATGTTAGTTCTATCCTACTAAAACTCAAGGCAAATACTTGACTTTTCCAGTGAAGCAATTATATAGTAATTAAATTTATGAAGGAAATACCAGCTGATAGCCCTTGTATATAAACACTTCTATTAAATGCCTTGAGATATATATATATATATAAGCTGATTTCACACTTAGACCTGGGTTGGTGAACTATACTGGGGAAAAAAAAATCAGCTATTGGTATTACAAAATTTTGCATTTTTTTGTTGTTGTCGTTGTTGTTGAGACAGAGTACCACCCTATGCCCCTGAGCAGAGTGCAATGGCATCATAGCTCATTGCAACCTCAGACTTGGGCTGTGGGTATCCTGCTGCCTCAGTTTCCGGAAGCCACTGGGATTACAGGTGCTCACCATGGCACCTAGCTGGAGTGGGGGTCTCCATTTTTTTAGAAGTTGGGGTCTCACTCTTGCTCAGGCAAGTCTTGAACTCCTGAGCTCAAGCAATCCTCCCTCCTCAGCCTCCCACAGTGCTGGGGTTACAGGCGTGAGCCACAGCACAAAATTTTAAGAAAAAAAAATCAGCTACATTTGGACATAGGATGTTACTTTTCTTCCCTAGTGGGTTGAACATATTCCAGATGGAGTTTACAATATTGAAAGTCCTTTTTCTCACAAAAGTTCACTTCCCCATATGACAAAGTCCCAAGAAACAGCTTGAATTGGTTACTGACTGGACAAAGATGAACAAATAAACGATGTGAAAACCACCAGGTGATCTGTATTAAGTTGATCCATCTTGTGAGATGGTGGTAATTAGCTCAGCTAATGAGATCAAGTCCTTATTTAACAAAGAAGGAAGATAAATTGCTTGTGTGAAACAAGTGAACAAAATGGCAAATTTGTCTAAAGAAACAAAGATGCTAAGTGAGAGAGAAGGAAAAAGCGTGCAGGTCCTAGCGTTGGTTTACGTCCTCCGTAACTGTGCGTTCTCGGAGCAGGTGCTGTATCCTTACATAGTTTATTCTCTTCCTAAGAAATCCACTTTTTCTTAGGATTGAAGGCACAGCACACAGACAGATGCTGCCTCACATAGGAGTACTTAGAGAGTGGCTTCTGTAAATAGATAGGGCACTAGTTGTGGCTTCAATGCAGGGTAGGACACAATGAATAAATCCTCATTCACCCCTAGATAGAAAATGTAGTTTACATTAACAAAGTGATCATTGATTAGGTGTTTCCTATTACTTGGGTCCAGAAAATCGGACTGTTGAAGATGAGAAGATACTGTCTCTACCTCTTATAAATTCTAAAGAATAAGCAATGAAAAAATCATATTTAATGATGGATTTTCAAAGGGTAGGGCAATTTATGGTAAAATAAAATTTTCCAAACCCTTTTTCTGCCTAGAAAAATGTCGGAGAATTCAATGTCGCTATGTGAGCAACATGAGCACAGCAGTATTCTTGTCTGTGGATTCATCTAATAACAAAAAATTATTTCCCAATGTCCAGGAATTTGCTGTTGTCATCACCATTCTTGCCACTGCCTACCTTTCTATGAGCAGAAAGTGTACCCTGGGGTGATTCTGTCAGACAGCAAATGTGGCTCTCTCCCTGACTACAGTCATATCATTGATCAAACAAGTCAAAAAAAAAAAAAACTTTGATTTTTTTCTGGTTATAGACTTTTCCAACTCTTCCACTTAAGCTTTTTCAATAACCTCCTGATGATCTCTGCAAATAATCTCCTTTACAGAGACGTTCTCCCTTCTTCTATAAGGAGATATATGAACAAGGCATACATACCAAAAATACGAGAAGCTATGGATTGATTTCCACTTGTAACAATTTTTTTCCGGTTTCTTGTCTTGTGCCAAATGCCTTCAATTCCTCCAGCTGGCTCTAAAAATTATTAGTGCACATTTGAAGAAGATTAATTGAGTCAGACTAAGAACATTTGGCTGTGAGGTGTTGCTGTCAGCCAATTAGTTTTGGTTATGTTTCTCCCAGGTATCTTGCTAAGACATCGAATTGTAGTTAAAATGTTGTGAGTGACTCACCCAGTAGCTCCAGCATCTCCATGTGGTTCGTGAATTACTCAGTTTCCCATAAGTGCCCCTGATTGGTAGTGGATCTTTAAGGAGGATTCTGTGACCTCATGTCTGATTCAATAAAGTGTTTCTAGGCTGAGTGGGCAAGCTGGAATTTTTGTTGGAGGACAAGTTGGGAGAACTGGTGGTCACACCACCACTTGTTCTCCATCTCAACTGCCTCGGCCAGGCTCATTAGCGTCTCAGCTGCGTCTTCCAGGGCAGGTGAGCTACCCACACTCTCATCTGCTATAGTGGTTTCCCAGGCTCTTCCCAAGTTCTCAGTGTTCAGCCAGAACAGACTTACTCTGCCTTGTAAGCACCGTACCTTCCACCAATGCCTGGCACCTATCAACTGCAACTGTTCTGCAAACCATTTACCACAGACCATAAAAGTGACCAAAAGTAATTGCACCAGAAAAATGAAAGAATGACCTGAATAATCCCATTTCAGGACGATGGCCTACGCCAGCTTGAGATCACTGTCGTAAGGCACATCACTTACATGCCAATCTTGCCACCGCTTCCTGGTTCCAGCTGGAAGCAATGACTCTTTTGGAGGAATGGACATCTCCTCCCCGTCTCTCCGTAATCCTTTTGCTGATGCCATCTGTCTCATAAACTACCTGTTTATTCTCCAAACAAAATTGCACATTATTTACTGAATTTTATAAGAAAGCTTATGATTGAGGTGTGGAATACTTCTATAACAAATGGCAAAGTTGTACTTTGACTCAGATTAGATTGCTCCTCCTTTAATAAAATCATCTCTAGGAATTCAGGATGTAGAGAAAAGGAAAGCAGCTTGTAAGAATCACCGGTATCTGTGTTCGTCTATAGTATACAGCACTAAAAATCACCACAGCGCCTAACATCTCAGGTAGTTTTTGGAGGCCACGTAAAGAAAATCAAAGAAACTGTGATGGTGGATGAAATTTAAAAAAAAAATAGTAATAATAAGCTTTGTGACCCAAAAAAAAGTTTTCTTAATAGTAACTGAAAGAGGAAGTGCGTAGTTTTGACTAAGATGTAGCTTTCTTACCTATTTTGTGGTAATGTCTTCAGACAATTTAAATTTCTTGTACAAACATACTTCTTGTGAACTTCAAAGGGAACAACTTCAACTCGATTCAGGAAAACCTTGCATCAGACTTGTTTTTCCCTCTCATAGAGATGGAAATAGAATAGCAAAGCTGAAAAGAGTCTGAGAATATCTAGGTCATTTAGGGGACTGTAGCTGGAAAAAACTTTGAAGTCTATTTATCTTGTTTAGATGAAAATTTTGCTTTATTTGCTCATTAATCGGACTTTCACTGGGGCCTAAGGAAAGGGTAAGCTTCTGCAGACAAGGTCAGTCAGAGAAACGAGGAAAACGCGTGGTATTAATGCATATCTGTGATTAACTTTCAGTCATGAAGGTTAATTAATAATCAGGGAATTAAAAGCTGAAGTGAAGCAAGATTTTGTCAAGAAGCATATGGCAAAAAGCATGTGACATCCAAGGGGAATTAAAAGATAGCATCCTGGGAATTATCATAAGCTATAGATTAGAGCTAAAGAAAGTGTCATTGTACTAAATACGTGATTAGTAAACAGGATACCATTCAAGGAGGGGTCTCTGAATCTTAGTGTCACTGACATTTGAGGTCAAATAATGCTTTTTTTACAGGGGCTGTTCTGTTCATAGAAGGTTGTTGAACCGCAACTCTGACTTCCACCCAATACATAAGAGTATCCCCTCCCCCATGATAACTAAATCCAAAAATTACTTTCAACATGATCATGTATTCCCTAGGGACAAAATATCCCCAGTTGAGAACCTCTGATAAAAGTAATACATAATATAACATTGCATATTATGTGTTATTTTATATAATACATATTATTAGATATAATTTTTCTAATTGAGTTTTTTAAGATGGAGAGTGACACTCAATACTCCTTGGTTTATTGATAGTAGAGGGAAATCCATTTAACAGCACATTTGACAAATCATGTTTATTTTTATGACCTTTTATGGAAGTATGATATATATACAAAAAAACACACATATTCACAACGCACAACCTGATGAATTTTAGCTCCCTGAACACAACTGGGAAACTGGCACCAAGATCAAGAGATCTAGATCATACCCCACAACACGAAGTTCATTTTCAGACCCTTCCACCTGCTACCTGATGAGGATGACCACTGTCCTGCCGTCTCATAGCCCAGACTGACTCTGTCTACCTTGGTGCTTTGTATCAGTGGAATCCCAGGGGTCAGTGGTCTTATGTCTGGGTTTTGTTTCAACAGTATTCTTCTGAGACTCGTTCACATTGCTCCGTGTGATTGTACGTTATTTTCATTAATGTTTTTTTGTCACATTTGTAAATATAACTATGTATTGTAACTAGGCATAAGAGTAGTTTGATTTTCTTAGGATATTATAAACAAACCTTCTATAAATTGATTTATATGATGTTGTATATGCGTGTGTGCTATGTGTCGATGTAAACATGCTTTCATTTCTATTTTATGTATGGCAGGAGTAAATTGCTGGAGAAGCCAAAATTTATTTGTCCACTTTTGTGTCCAATGAACACAACATAATTTATTATAAAGACCATATTTTCCACCCATGATAGAGTTCTGCCTTTGTTATAAATCAGTCACATATACATGGATCTATATATGATATAGATTAATATGATATAGATATAATACGATTCTTCAGTTCTGTTCCATAACTTTGTTAGAGATTTGATATTGTGAGTCCTTCTGCCTTGTTCTCCTTGAGATTATCGTGATGACTTTTGCCATTTTAAATACTATATAAATTCAAGAATCAGCTTGTCAATCTATGCACACACAAACACACATACACAATGTGCAGATTTTATGATATATTGTTTATTCAAATTTCTAGATAATTTCCATTATTAAAATATTGAGTCTTTGGGTCTATTTGTGTGAAATATATTTTACTTCTCTGGGTAATCTTAAATTCAATGATGTTTTACAATTTTTACCAAAAAGTTCTGAAATTTTTTCCTTGTATGTATAAGGTGTATTCCTCAGTATATTTTTGATGCTATTGTAAGTGTATTTTTTCAATCTATATTCAATTTATATTTTTTCTCTTTATTACTTTTTCTTGCCCTTTCTATCATCATGTTTTGCTATTCTTTGTTTAGTTTCTTATTGTGAAAGCTGAAGGTAATTAATTTTAACTTATGCTTTTTTTTTTGAGATGGAGCCTCAAGCTATCCCCCTGGGTAGAGTGCCATGGCATCACAGCTCATAGCAACCTCCAACTCCTGGGCTCAAGCGAGTCTCCTGCCTCCACCTCCCAAGTAGCTGGGACCACAAGCACCCACCACAACACCCGGCCATTTCTTGGTTGCAGCCATCATTGTTGTTTGGTGGGCCCGGCTGGGGATTCAAACCCACCACCTTAGGTGTACATGGCTGGCACCTTAGCCGATTGAGCCACAGGCGCCGAGCCAACTTATGCTTTTAAAACAATATAGCCTTTATAGCTATGAATTCCCTATAAACACTGCTTTTGCTTAATCCAATAATTATGATACACTATTTTCATTACCTTTCACTTAAAAATATTGCTTTTTCCATTTTAATATTTTAGCCCATTGTATATTTACAAATGTGCATTTTTAATGTAGGCATTGTGCCAGAAACCCTAGAAAATTAGCTATGAGTTCTAACATTTGTTTTTAGATTCATTGAGATTGTGCAGTGTCCAGTCATACAATCTGTGAATATGGACAGTTTTAAGTCTTCTTTTTTAATTCTTATTCCTTTTGTCCTATTCTTATTACAGTGGCGAGTACCTTGACTGTCAGGCAGCACAGGCTCTCATCATCCCAATCCATGGAGCTGGGATGGAACAGATTACAGCCTTAATAAGAATTCTCTTATTTTTACTCTTTTGAGTTTATAACCAAGGAGCAGAATATTGGGTTATGTGGTAATTCTATGTGTAACTTCTGAGAAGCACACACGTTTTTTATTTTAATTTATTTATTCATTTTGTTTTGTTTTGTTTGTGACAGAGTCTCACTTTGTTGCCATGGGTAGAGTGCAGTGGCATCACAGCTCACAGCAACATCAACCTTTGGGGCTTAAGGAATTCTCTTGCCTCAGCCTCCCAAGTATCTGGGACTAGAGGCACCTGCCACAATTATTATTATTTTTTTTTTTCCAGAGGCAAGGTCTCACTCTGGCTCAGGCTGGTCTTGAACCCGTGAGCTCAGGCAATCCACCCACCTCAGCCTCCCAAAACACTAGTATTACAGGCATGAGCCACTAGACAAGTTTAAAATCTTTGTCTGGTCAGTCCTCTCTCCCAGGAGAACTATTCCTAACCACCTACCTAACACTTCATTTCCTGATGTATGTTTCATTTATTTTTGCTGAATAAGAGAACATGTAAAATATTATAATATGCTAACTCTGGAAACGAGAATCCTTCCCTGGCTCAGGGTTTTGTGGGGGTTCTTCTCTGCTCTGGAATGGAGTTGTTTCATTGTTTAGTGACTTTTATGATTCTTGAAAGACTATATTGTCTGTCTTATGTGGTCTATAAAATGTTTCCATAGCTTGTGGTCAACTAGCGTTTTGGTCAGAGATTTCTAAGAACATCTGAGACAACAAAAATATTTAAAAATAAATAAATGCACTCCTGCATTCCTCAGCCTGGTCATTTACAAGCTTACCTTTCCTTCCTGCGTGCCCTGAGCATGAAGATTCACCATAGGTAAAAGTTGAGGGTCTTCTCTAAGCGTGTATCCTTTCCCAGGCTGTCCGTGGTTTGATAAATTCTTAGTATACAGGAGTGCTTTGCAATGCCCTAATTCTCCAACAAATCTCTCATCCAAGATTTTCCTCCCAGGTTTTCAGTGTATCTGTCATTTGCCTTAGTAGGAATCATTTGCACCAGAAAGCAGCAAATAATTCATTTCCTTTAACTGTAGACTTCCAAGTTAGCCAAGCTTCTTGCTTCAGTCTTTTCGGAAGCCCCAGAACTGGTTAAAAAATAGAGTTACAACTTTTAGAGAATAAGGTCTGCTGTGTTCCCACTGGAACCAGGAATCAAGAGTGCCAACTGGAAGCACAGGCTACTGTCCTCAAGACTACTGCCAAGCTAGGGAGGGGATCGGGAGCAAAGGGATTCAAAACTTCTGAAAAGCTTATGAATAAGGCTTATTGGGTATATAATGCTATACAGAAATCCCTACCAAGTGTGCGATAACATTTAACATTCTTTCGGTTATATTTATGTAACATGTTATTAATAGGTGTTCTAAAACTGGGTACAGTGCCCTCTACTTGGGTGAAGGGGCCACTTATTCACTTTAGCTCAATCTATACAAAGACAAATCTGTATGTAAACAAAATATTCTGAAATATATATGCAAAAAAGAAAGACATCCTTAAAATTCTGCTCTGTTTTGATGGGTGTTTTCACTAATACTTATGATTATTATGTTAAATTTTTTTATGCCAATAAGTAGTAAACACATCTGTCAATTGTCTCTTGAATCACTGCTATTCTAAGACTTTTGTCTTTAAGATCTGCTGGATATTGTTTGCAAATTGCAAGAGCGATACAGCTATATTGTGTTGTGTTTTATGTCAATGTGTTCCATGTCAACAGAATACTAAAATCTTCTGTGCGCCCTGTCTTTCTTTCTTCCTTTGTGTGAAGATTAGTAATAATATTGGCAATAATTTGCTTCTCACAGCCAGTGTTTATGAAATGTAACTCCTACAACTACAGTAGAACCTGTATAAGTGGACCATCCAGGTGACTGTAACAAACTGATCAATACAGAGGGGTCAGCATTAGGATCTAGGCCTACTGTACTGATAGGCAGATGTGGTTTATGTTCAGTCTATGAAAATTAGGTCAATTTAAGGAGGTGGTCAATGTAGGGAGGTAGTTAACTATGGAGGGTTTTCTGTACTTTTGAAGCACACAATTTAAATGGAGGAACAACATGTACATTAAACACATTTTTGTTTACTAAGTTACTTCAGCCTGTATAATATTTGTCCCATTTTGGTTTTGTTTTATATATTGTTATTTCAAAATATTATGAGGGAACAATTTTTTAGATTATATTGTTTTCACTTCCAAGGGAAAGTTTGATTTATAGAAAAACCCCTTACCAAGAGTGGGGGTACATGCTAAATACCCTCGCATTGTGCACATGAGGTGAGATCCCACCAAATACCCTACCTCCTCCCACCAATAACCCTCCCCACTCCTCTTACTCTTCACCCTTCCTCTTCTTAGACTATATTTGTCTTGTATCATTCATTTGTAAAACTTCAGGTGTGCATTTATTTGTGATAAAAAAATAAACTGGCATCTAACTACCCTGAAATATGAGTTAGTGGACTAAAATTTTCCATAACAATCCCTGGGAATGTCAATATAACATATAGTGGAGTCTAGAAAATCAAACTAAAACATTTTTGAACAGTCGAAGTTTAGAGGTAATGAACTCATGAAGCAATTTCTAATATGAGTACTAAAAAGTTCCATATTCAGAAGATACATTTCAGTTAGAATTGACAACAGAAAAATATAACATAAAAGGAGAAAACCAATCAATGAAGTTGTAATCTCTGTCTTAGGTGCCTGGATATATCATTATTTTTATACCTGAAACCTGTTAGGGAAAAAGAAAAACAGAGCTTAAGCAATTGAGGTAGAAGAGTATATCAGGGTCTTTCAAACACAAGTAGAAAACTACATAACAAAATGGACATCTGTATTGGAAATAATATCTTGAAACATAATAATGGAATCCATGAGAGCAGAAGCTCAACAGTGGGGAAATACATCAGACTGTATTCCAAAGTTTGATGGGTATTTTCTGTCTGGTAAAGGAAAACAAAGCAAATGAAAACACATATTAAAAATGATAATGGGCAGCACCTGTGGCTCAGTGAGTAGGGCACCGGCCCCAGATGCTGGGGTAGGGTGGGGTGGGGAGTTCAAATGCGGCGCTGGCTAAACTGCAACAGAGAATAGCCAGAAGTCGTGGCAGGTGCCTGTGGTCCAAGCTACTCAGGAGGCTGAGGCAAGAGAATTGCCTAAGTCCAAGAGCTGGAGGTTGCTCTGAGCTGTGACACCATGGCACTTGGCACTCTACCGAGGGCAATAAAATGAGACTTTGTCTCTAAAAAAAATAAGATGACAAAAACAATTAGACTAAGAGATGCAATTAAAGTAGAAAAGAAAACATAGTTCTGGGTGAAAACTGAGAAGGAATTTTTATATAAGGTGGAGCTTATCAATAACACCAATTAACACAGTTCAGTCAAGTAGATTGTTTATTGAACAACAACAAAAGATCTTAAATGTGCAGATTGCAAAAAAAAACTCATCCTGAATATGCAGCTTCATTCTGAAAGTGGGAGTGCTGCTGTGTTAAAATCATACTAAATCAAAATGTGTCTAGGGCATGTTTTACCATCTTCTGTGTGATAAGACAAATTCAAACCATGGTCCCCATGAACATTTTTTCATTATAATTTTTAGGAATGTCACTGCAATAAATATCATGCTCATGAATATATTAATTTACAAGGCCACAGGGAGTTGGGAAATGTAATTAAATGTACTAATTAGTTGACCTTATGAGAGGATAATTATTGTGACCCAATATAAATACATAAGCAATTGAGAAGCAGAATATTCTTGCCAACTAGTACTAAAGGGGAACTCAAAAAGATTTAAAGTGTAAGAAAGATTGAAAACACAGTTTTTGGCTTTGAAGAAAGGATAATGTGGGAAGGACTACAGGTCAGATCAGCAAAGAGCAATGCCTGGCTGACAGTTTACAAGGAAAGTGGAACCTCAGGTCTCTAACTGCACAAAGCAGGATTCTCAGTTAACCTGAAGAAATCTAAAAGTGAATTCTTTTCCAAAACCTCTACATAATAGTTTAGGCTGGTCAAGGCTTTGATTTCGGCTTTGTAATATCCTCAATAGAATTTAGTTAATCCCATCCAGACTAGCTACAGGGCTGTGAGTTAATAAATACATATTGTTTGAAGCCTCTAAATCTATAGTAGTTTGTTTTGCAGTAACAGAATAGCAATACACCCTGCATATATAAGGAAGAAAATTATCCTAATCTTGTCGAGTAACATCTCCTCCAACACATACATAATTTGCTCAGTAGATGTTAGAGATGATTCTCAGTCAATGACAATGAACTTCTTCCTGATGAGACCAGGATATGTGACCACTAATGTTAGTGTGTGTGTAACTGAGGCATGTCTGCATTACATTGCAAGCTATTGCTTCTGAGGAGCATTTGTATTTATATAAACATATGAACATTTGCACTTAACGCCTAAATGCTCTATCATTTCTCATGTTCAAAAATGATATGATCCTACCCACAAACAGATCAATAAATTGTGGTACATGTACACCATGGAATACTATGCAGCCCTAAAGAAAGATGGAAACTTTGCCTCCTTCATGTTTATATGGATGGAACTAGAAAATGTTCTTCTTAGCAATGTCAAGAATGGAAGAAAATGTATCCAATGTACACAGCCCTACTTTGAAACTAATTTATAGCTTTTATAGGAATGTCATAACCTAATTATAGCCTTAGAATATGGGAAGGGAGTGGGAGGGGGAGGTGAGAGGGGTGGATGGGGGGAGCAAAGGTGATTGGTGGGATCACCTCTATGGTTTATCTTACAAGGGTACAAGTGAATCTTTCTAAAAGCAGAGTATGAACATTTTAACTGAATAAGAAAATGAAATGAAGGTTATGTTAACCAGTTTGATGAGAGTATTTCAAAATGTATATGAAAACAGCACACTGTACCCTATGTTTGCATTAATTTACACAGATATGCTATAAGAATAAAAACAAGATATGATCCTCCACTTCTAGAACTTATATTTTTCATTATCCTTATTATTTTATATTATATATTGCACCAATTTGGTTTAACTGAGATTCTAATATCCTAGATTCAGATTCCAGTGTCAAGTATTAAGTGTTTGCACTTGAAGCTATTATCATAATTGGTTGCCTCATTGTACGTAGGTATGCTTATATTAAATTAGGTTAATATTGTATGGTTCACGGATAAGTGAGGCAAAGTATCTGAGATCACTTGACCTGGGGTTTAACCTTTGAAGTATACAATAATTCTTAGAATCTGAATCTTGTCAGAGATAAGAGTCATAATTAAGACTTCTATGGTTTCTCCATTGCATTTGCCAAACTTCATTAACCAAAGGAAAAGTTCAAGGAATTTTCTTCTCATTGTATTTAGAAAAAATAAAATCCTTATATAAGATTTTCATATAATAGAAAATAGGCAAACTTATATGAAAATACAAAAATCTTTGTTATAGCCTCTTAATAATTTTTTTTTTTGAGACAGAGCCTCAAGCTATCCGCCTGGGTAGAGTGCCATGGCATCACAGCTCATAGCAATCTCCAACTCCTCGGCTCAAGCGAGTCTCCTGCCTCCACCTCCCAAGTAGCTGGGACCACAGGCGCCCGCCACAACGACTGGCCATTTTTTGGTTGCAGCCATCATTGTTGTTTGGCGAGCCTGGGCTGGGGATTCGAACCCGCCACCTTAGGTGTACATGGCTGGCACCTTAGCCCATTGAGCCACAGGTGCCAATAATTTTTTAAATGTTTTAAAATGTATTCATACAATATTGAAAGACATTAAACAAATCTTGAAAGCTAAATATCTCATATTTGGATATGGCTAAGGAAAAACTTTAGTAATTTGCTAAATTACTAAAACAGTAATTATAATTATTTACCTTAAATAGCAAAAAAATTATGAATATTACATTAAACACAAAAATTCATGTACAAAGACATTTGTTACAATATATAACACCTGTACAATAAAATGTAATAAATTTCCTGAAATCACATAGCATTTTACTAATGCCTTAAATTTTTCATCACTTGAGCTATGTAATTACTTGATGGAATAACAGACCACCAAGCAGCATGAAGTCCTACCTGTTCCTCGAGTCATTTTGGAAAAGTTGTATTAACAGAACTGTATCTCCTAGTCAGCCAGCCAAGAGATTTCTAAGGTCACTAGAGTAATTTATAAAATGAATTACATAAGTAACATTCCATTGTCTCCATCTGCCACTTAAAAATGTCATTCATATGTAAGTTACTGTAGACATAAGTCCTTAACTCTTAACACAAACTTTTCCACAATGAATGTATTATCTGAGGATGTAACTTAGAACTATCTACTGTTAACTATTATAAAACATTCCTAGGGAGCAAAGGTTGAGCAGGATGGAGATAAAAACTTTTAACAAAATATTAATTGCATTCCTTTATGGATATTCCATCTTCAAATTAAAATATACCAACCATTCCACAGTTTGGGTCACTGGTTCAATAGGATGGTGCTTTCAATTTGCATGATATCAGTATTTGAAACGAATCATTTACACCAAAAAAGCTTTTCAGTGTTTTCATTTTTTCTTCACATGAGAAAATATATTTCAATAAATGTGTAAATAAGATTATTTTTTGCTTTTTCTTCAATTACCTAACAGAGTAATCAGATCAAATTTTGTCACATGCTTTTATTAAGAACGTGTACATTAAAAAGGTATATTGTTGCATGCACAGGAACTTCTGCTTTTATATTCTTCATTTTCCATTTTTTTTCTTTATTAGTTTTGGTAACTATTTAATACCAGGTTGACTACATATATTTTGTAAGCTCTATAAAATTTATTTTTTAAAGAGATGAAGTGTAACAGAAATGAAATATGTCTCCATATATTCCAAGAAGCCAGTTTGCCATAATAGTTCAGCAATGAAACTTCTCAGACTTCATTAAAACATCAAGTTTCCTTACGTCTATTTGCAGTACTCATAATACCTGCTTCATTCAGGGTATACTCGCAAGAAATGCACACCCATTGGGTGCTCATATTCTTCATCAGATTAAGGGCAGAAAGAGAGCAAGAAGGTATGAATGTTAAGCATAACCTAGAACATTTGTAGACAAACAGCACATCAGTGTGTAATCATTTTTTACATTGCAATCTTTGCTTTTTCCTTGAATCTAAAATCAAATACATTTCATATTACTCATCTGCTTACATTTGAGTACCATTTCCTTTTCATAAGAGGCAAAATGCATGATGAATTGAAATTTCATCATCTCCACAATAGAAAGGAAAATGTAGGTACATAGAAACACTATTTATGCTTGTTTGATGTGAGTACTGAAATGGTAAGAATACAAATCAGAATAAGAGCTGACTTTTCAAAGCTAATGGAAGAATCACTTAGCCGCAGAGGCTTATCAAATCACTTAGTGCAGAGGCTTATCAAAATCATAAGTCAGTGTTACTCTCTAATTATTGTAGTATTTAAAGCATTGATAAAAAAGCAAAAGATTAGCTTGTTTACCCTTCCAAAAGTCTAAATATATAGGCTGTGAGGCTTCTAAACTTTGTGATAGACATGTGTTGTATACTCAAAGCACAGACCTGGAGATGGCTCGGTATGGCCAATTCAATTAGTTGTGAAATACATCAGTAATTCAGGTCTGCTTCTTCTGAACCCAGTGATATTTCCCAATTTTGCAAATGTATCAGTATATTTTGCTATCTCATAAATTAAACCCTCTGTACATAATTACCCCAATTTGTCTGCCAATTAAACATTTGTAGTGTATCTACCACATCATTAACAACTCTTTAATGAACAAATTTGGTATCACAATACCACAATGAAAAAGATGAGCTCTGGTTTAAGATTTTAAAGACCACTAAAATCCTTATTCTTTAGAACAAGATGAATGAATTTAGCAACATCATTCGTGTCCTCCTTAAAAGACTGGAATTGTATTACTGCTCTTCATTTGAAAAGATAAGTACTTCAGCAGGATGGAACACCATTTTGAGAAAGCTGCTGTCATTTTATTCTGCACATTTGGGTTTCATAAATGCTAACTTTAATGATGCAGTATTTCCTTTGTAAAATTATCTCTATGGTGGATGAACCAGTCATTAATTTCACTGTACAGATATAATTTGTACATGTTAATGTATTTTTCAACTAATCTATTTGTGTGAGCACAACAGCTGGTAGTTCCCGAAAGAAGACAAGATAGTAAAAACCCTACCTGAATTCCATAATTTCTTTGATTTCTCTTCCTCACCACATAAAATCCAGCTTTAAAGTTTTATTTCTCTGTTATGCCAGTATCATAGCTATTTTGTATACAAGCATATCCATGGTGTATGAGGGTTACATTGGTACAGCAATTACACCAGATTGCACAATAGTTTGTTAATGCTCTATTACTTTTCCATGCAAATAGCTAAACTAAAGAGCCTAAAACTCAGTAATTTTAGCTGTACATCTCCAATTTAATGTACTATTTTTAAATGTCTGCTCATCTACATTTTTATTACATATATTTGTCTCCTTTTTTTCTTCGAGTTCTCTATCTCACTTGCAATTGAATATTCCAGAATCCACTGGTTTGTGGGTGTCTGCAAAAACAAATACTGTACTTTCTTTTTTTCAGCCAGACAAAAGGGCTTTCTAAATATCTTACAAATGCATTTAAATAAAAAAATGAACTTTAATATATACTGTAGCCCCCCCCAATGTCAAATGCAAATATATACTAAAAACAAGTTAACTAAATGTCATTTCTTCCAAAGAATGTCTATTTTGTATAGGTGAAATGCCTATATGCCTCTGGCCAAAAAAGCTGTTTGAGAGAGAACAGTGAAAAGACTGTGCAGGCATACTTGTGAGAAACCGAGGCAGAATCCCATGTGGCCAGGTTAGTTAGGGCCTAACATGACCAAGGCTATGGCTGGAATAGCATTTCCAGACATGTCCAGACTGAGTTAAGGAATTAAGGTTGACTTCATAAGGCCAATTAAAAAAAACTCTTTGGAAAACTGGCCAGATACCCATCAGTAACCTTTCCTGATCTGTGGCAAGTAATGAAGGTCACTTGCTGATGGGTCTGGGAATGGAAATGTGCTCGGGGACCTCAAGAGAAGAGACATTTACCCAATGCATTCAGGTACCTAATGGCACAGATGAAACTTGGCCTCATAAAAGGCTTTTGAGAAGTCTAGCCTGAAAATTCCTTACAAAAAGTTCCAGCAAAAATCCCCTGACTTACGGCCTACATGGGAGCAGAGATTTGCACACAAATTCCTGTATGCCCAAGAAGTTTCTTTATGCCTTGTTTAAAGATCCAAAGTAACAGCCTCCAAATGGCAAGGCCAGGAACTGCAGGTATTCAATCTACCTTGTTCCTCCATAGCCTCAGGCATCATCAGATAAGAACAAAGAATTAATGGCTAACAACATATTCTCCATTAAGTTATATTAAATTGGGTTATGTTGAAAGGGTTATGTTAAAAAGTGTATGTTGAATGGATTATCAGAAGCTAATCATGAGGTAGTCACATGTTTAAATGGATCAATGAGGTCATTGCTATAATGTGTGCATGTACAAAATTCCCTATATAAACCAACCTCAAATAAGGAAGCTGGCCATTTTGCCTGAGAGAGCAAATGCTCACCTTTATTTAAAACACAATTTCAATAAGCATGCTTATTGTCCCCGACATCGCTTTTCCACGAGACCCATATGGCAACACAAGACAATAATTTTAAGTACCCTTCCCAACTAATTATTAAATAACAGGAAGTTTATACAAATTTGAAAATTATTTTTTAATTTAATTGACTTAATTAACTTATTGACTTTAGCTTATGTTTTCATAAATAGTAGAGAATC